>JACEGR010012683.1:0-10929 GCA_014170235.1 Listronotus bonariensis | reverse complement strand
CATAAATATCATCAAATCTAAAGTGTTTGGTGTAGAAAACTGGCACAGTATAGATCTTTTAGAGCTGCGTTTGACAAAACATATGCTCCAGCAGACACATAGGAGGCCACATGTCATAGGCATATTCACTAAGAGGAACATACCTAAAAATAATAAAAACTATTTTGGTGTTTAGTGCTCCTGGGACTTAAACATAATATCATGATATTGGTATGTGTCCAAAGTAATAAATAAAAAAAAATAATATAATAAAATAAAAAAAAATAAATAATAAAGTAGTTTTAAGAAATATCACCCCTGTATATTATAATATAGCAATTCTTATTGCTTTTACTATTTCAGATAAGACAGCAGTTTTTATGAAGAAAAACTTTTTTTAAATATCTATTAACAATAACAAGGTATAAAAATCTTAATAAACTACAGAAAAAGTAAGGTTATAATGACCATTTGCTTCTAAAACAACTAGGGCCTACCTTAACTCAACTAACTTTTTAATTTTTAATAATAGATTACTGTAAAAAATATACATTAGGGGAAAATATGGATAAAAGTCACTGGACTCTTATTTACATCTAGTATTTATTGAGTTTTACATAATGTGGTAATAGTTCGACATAGCAGTTTTCGCTATTATAAGAGATTTTTCGAAAAATTCTTTTCAGGGCGTTTCTATCAGGTCGATTATGACACAAATCTGTGTACGCGTTTTCCAAAATCCATTTCTATAATTTATTATTAATAAAAACATATTACGGGACGGTGGAGTGAACAGGGGTGCTGCGTGGGGGCAAAACAGTAGAAATCCTACATTAAACGCCCAAAAACAGTATTTCACAGTACACACCGCACTTTCTGTTTACAAAAATGTCCAAAAAATTGTATAAAAAATTAAAAATAAATAATAGTACAACAATCCCGCCATCGCTGTCACTGCATAAAAAAGAAGAGTTTGCAATGGAACTGTAAATGTCTTGCGATGTTGCCAAATAAAGTGAGAAAGTGTCAATAGCTTAAAAAAGGAAGATACAGGACAAAATTCATATGAAAAATTAAGTTATTCCTTCTTCCTATTATAATTTGAGAGAAAGGAAATACCTAAACATAAAGAAGGAGGCATTTCTACAAAAAATACCATTGTTTCTCATGGAAATGATGGATAATCCCCGAAATAGGCTTGGTGTTAATTCTTCATAAGAAGTTTGGCAACGCTGCTTCTATCAAGACTGTCATTTTCATAATGACGAACTTCATGTTATCAGCTGACCAAAATGAATTTTCCTTCTTTAATTAATGGCGGACGAGATATCTCATATGTGTGGGATAGTTTTTCGAAAAATTTAATACTTTTCAAAATTAATTTACATTTTTCATGTGCCCTGAGTGCAGTGTATTAATGTTTTCTTGTGTTTGACGTTGGATTTATACTGTTTTATCCCCACCCAGCACCCCTGTTCACTCCACCGTCCCGTAAATATGTTTTTATCAGTAATAAATTATCGAAATGGATTTTGGAAAACGCGCACATAGATTTGTGTCATAATCGACCTATAGAAACGCCCTGAAAAATAATTTTTCGAAAATCTCTTATAATAGCGAAAACCGCTATATCGAACTATTACCCATAATATCATTAGGTTTTTTGCATATTCTGTTCTAATTTTTTATTTCCAATAAGATTGAATCATTATTAATGTCAGAACACTTACCATTTGCTTACATAATGTCTATGAGGTGCAGATACAAAGGTATACCCTGTATAAAGTCTAACATCATCATCTAAACCAAAGTCTATATTTTGCAAAATACTTCTTTGGTTAAAAAGACCTTTTATGCTGGACAAAGGTTCTTTTAAATATTTTGGATAGTTGGTAGGATATCTAATAAATCTTAAAACATTTTTAGTTGAAACATAGTAGTCGTCATCAACAAACATATAAAATTTTGCATTAGGGCAATGTTTAACAGCCCATGTAAAACCCGACATTGTCTTATACGTATTATTAAAGTAAGAATCAGTGTAATTTGCCTGAACTATATCACTAAATTTCTGAGATTCGTCATCAATGGAATTTTGCAGGGATCTATTTGTAATGCCTATAAGAAACACAGTTCTTATTTCCACATCTGAAAATCGTCTCTGGAACCCCCATGTAGCTCGTATAGCAAGTCTTCTTTTAAAATTCTCTGGAGCGGACTTGATAATATAAACCAGTCTTAAGTCCGTTACATGTTTACATTTTATATCACAGCTCTTGTTAAAGTAGAAATTATACGAGTTTATTACTGGGACATCAAGGGGTACATTGGATTTTAACTGAGAAATAAGATTCTCTATATCATATTCACCATTATAGGGGTAACTAAATTCAGTTTTAAAATCTTTTTCGAAAAGGTGGTGAAATACTCCAAAAATATAAATCAACATCATGCATATCATGGCCAAAAAAGGAATTTTGCCTCGGTCATCCAAGGTATTCTTAGTCTTCTCATTTTAACAGAATTTAAAGGACTACTTAAAACATATGACTAGGTTGATTGCTTTCTTGATTCACTTATTTGCCCCTGTTACATGGTTTTACTGCAAAATAGTCGCCACCCCATTACATTCGTGTTGTTTGTTTACCAGACACCTTACATACTTGCTTTTTAGGGGCTATTAAATTCACCCCCGCTTTATAGATTTGATTCTTGACGCTCAGTTCGCAACCTGTCAAAGTACAGGAAGAGGCAGAGCGACCCTTCTACATTGCTTAAACTTTGTCTGTCTAGTAGTGCTGGTGACTCTAACACCGGAGACCGGGGCTGAGATTCTGTAAGAAACATAAGGAAATATGGGCTGAGATCCTGTAAGACACATAAGGAAAAAACCTCTTATTATTATAATAAATGTCAAATTACCGATTCTATAACCCACTTTCGGTCATGATCGACTCAATTGAACGGGAATCGCAGGTAAAAAGAAAGGGACACAAATTTATATGTCTCTTTCTCATTTATCTTTTGTCTTTTACTCATACTCTATAAAATAGTTTTTTTCTAGCAGAAACAGAATAACATCTATTACAGAATACGACTTTTGAAAATGATAAGGATCTCTTTACTTTCTCTATCCCTATTTTCCTTTTCCTTAGGTTTCTTACAGAATTTCAGCCATGAGATCCCTTTGTATCGTAATAAATGTCAAATTATCGATTCTATAACCCACTTTCGGCCACGTTCGACTAAATCGAACGAGAACCGAAGTTTAAAAGGAAAGGGACACAAATTTATACATTTAGTATATACCTCTTTTTAGCATTTATCTTTGTCTTTCACTTTTTAAAATATTTTTTCCCTTTCTATCAGAGACAGAAAAACATCTATTACAGAATACGACTTTTGAAAGAAATAAGGATCTCTTTCCTTCCTCTATCCCACTTTCATTTTCTTTATGTTTCTTACAAATCTTAGCCTTGGATATAGCTCTCTTTCGTTTTGTTTTTTCTTTCTAAATATTTCTAAACCCTTATAAATTATCATATTTCTTGTGATTAAACTTTTACTGTAGGAAGTAAAACATATTTTAAAAATATCAGTTGAAGCAGTGTAGATCACAAATTTATTTTAGGAATAAACCTTCCCCGAATAGATTGCGTGTATTTTTATCTGGAATAAAGTTGAAGGGTCGCACTGTTTCTTGCTAAACCTAATTAAATGTAACAGCTGGCAATTAACTCGTGTTAAAGGTTAAATCAAAACCATGAAGTGGGGGTGAATTAAGTAGCCCAAAAATATATTTTTTTTTCCTGATCCCAACCTCAAAAAAACTCGGGATAAATTTAAAAAAATATATTTTAAAAATGTGGTAAAATGCTTTTAGTTCGTGGATTTTCCAGAGTCCTTGTCCGTTCTTTAAAAATCAGAAACATAAATAAACATCATAGAATTTCTTTATTTTCAAATCATGCTGGATTACGATACTATTCAATTGCAGCAGATTATAAAATTGATTTGAAGGTAAACAACATAAATTTAAATGACTATATTTCAAAACTTGAGCTAGAATATAAGCAGTTATGTAAGGATACCAATGCATTATCAAATTCTCGATACCTGCAACTGAAATCAATTGTTCACCTACTTAATGAACGCAAAAGTGTAATTGATAACATTGTCAGTTTACAAGAGCTTCTTAATTCTGAAGACAAGGATTTGTCTGATTTAGCAAAGGAAGAGAATACACAATTTAATGCTAAATTAAAAGAACTTGATAACGACATACTTGAAGCTCTATTACCTGATGAAAAGGAAGATTTATGTGATTCCATAGTTTTGGAAATTCAAGCTGGAGTCGGAGGTCAAGAAGCTATGCTTTTGCTCAGGAGATCTACGATATGTACTGTAGCTTAATCACTAACAAAGGTAAAATTATACATGAGAAAAATAAAGAAATTAAATTAAACTACTAATTTTTAGGTTGGGATTATGAAATTGCCGATTATGCTACAACAGAGGTAGGGGTCTTCGACATGCTTCAATTCTTGTAAATGGTCCTCAAGTTTTTAAGTACTTTAAATATGAAGCTGGTGTTCACAGAGTCCAACGTATACCAGCCACAGAAAAGGGTGGTAGAATACATACCAGCACTGTGTCTGTGGTAGCTCTTCCTCAGCCTACTGATATTGATATATCCATTCATCCGAAAGATTTGAAAATAGAAACCAAGAGGTAAGGATAATTGGAATGCCAAATAATAGCTTCATTTTTTTGTTCCACTGAATCTCACTTGAATATTTTTTTTTAGGTCCACTGGTGCTGGAGGTCAGCATGTAAATACAACAGATTCAGCAGTGAGAATTGTTCATTTGCCAACGAATACAGCAGTAGAATGTCAAGTGGATAGATCTCAAATTAAAAATCGTAAAATGGCTATGGCAAGGCTACGGGCCATTCTTTATCAAAAAGAACTGGATAGTCAAATGGCAAACATAGCAGCAACTAGAAAAAGTCAAGTGAGATCTAACAATAGAAATGAAAAGATTAGAACATATAACTATAATCAGGATAGAATAACTGATCATAGACTACAGGGTGTTCATTATCATAATCTAAAGGGCTTTATGACAAATGGTGATGATTTGGAGAAACTGATTAAGCAACTAGATAGACAAGCTAAGTTAGATAATTTGTTAGAGATAGTTGAAAGAACTTGTAAATAAATATATTTATTAATACTTTTATTATTTATTTGTAATTTATTGTATAGTTTATAGTTAGTTTCTTTAATCTCATTTTGGAACAAACTTGCTTGCATCCTTGAGAGTTACTAAAGGCCTATTCATTCGAGACTTGATCAGTGATCAAACTGATAATTATCATTCTTTTGAAACTTATGTGGCTAACTTCATTCTGAATGTTTATTATTTCAAAAGGCATCAGTCATGTTATCAAATCATTAGGATTAATGAACTAATAGAAGTGAAACTGATCATGTTTCAAAAGAAAAAGTCTTGATTTCACTTCTGATTTAAGGCTTTGATACTTGTTAATCACCAGCTTGACCTCACCCTTACTCAATTAAGAGAAGGCTGTTCATATTTGGTAGATACTTCAAGATTGGCCTCCAATTATTTTTTTTTATACAAGATATTGTAACCCACTTTTAAATGACCCAAAAGGAAACGAAAACCTTGTTTTTCTGGTTCCTGTTCCGAAACCTTCCAATTTCTAAAATCCGGGTAGATTATGAAACGCGGTTTTTCAAAATTTCGGTTTTAACCGTCAACCAACACTACCAATCAAACTGCGACACGTTCCGTAAGTTAACCAAGATATTGGTTTTTCTGGTTTTTCTGATTCTGGTAAAGATTTAAAACGGGGTTTTTAGACTTTCGGTCTCAACTGTCAACCGCAATTACCGATCAAAACATCTCGGTACCTTCGGTCTGTTCCGAGAACATGCTTATTGGTCGGAGAAGAATTTGCCTTTTTCATTTAACCAATCGGTACGCGCGGAGCGAGAGAGAGCGCAAATACTTTAGGGTTTGATTTTTCTTTTTCCGTGGATTCGTTATTGCGTATTGGATCTTTTTATGTTATAATGTCGTTTTTACTTTTGTGTCTGTAAATAAATAATGTAAAAATATATACAGGGTGTTTCCTAACTACTGTACGAAACTGCAAAGGGTGATTCCTTGTTTCGTATTACAGAAAAAAGGGATTATGAACATAAAAAAGCATTTAAACAGATTTTAAAATATATTTACATAACAGCAAGTAGGAGTATTGTTAGTTTTTTGATCGGAAAAAAATACACAAATACAAAAAAGTCAGTCTGTGGTGCCAACTAAAACCAATTAAAAAATGTCAAATGTAAATAATTGGGTACATCACAAAATACTTATTTACATAAACAAAAGCTAGCGTACCAAAACGAACAGCTTTTACCGATTACCGCTGTCAAACCGCTATTTACCAGTCGATAAATTTTGGTTAACTTACGGAACGTCACCTTAGTAGTTATTGCAAATCATGTTGACAGAACCATTAACCTAAAAAAAGGGGAAAAATTTGAGTGGATTCTCTTTATTGTTTTGTGTTGTGGGGATTTGTTTAACACAATTACAGAAATACATTTGAAAAAGCAAGGTTTTAAGTATTTTTACTTCTAAAAACCTTTGGATTTTGTGGTCGGCAGCCGTTCGGTTAGACGAACAGTTCCGAAGTTAAAATAAGACCAAAATAAGGCAGACCTAAAACCGACATAAATAGAGCCAGACACTATACTTATTAAGGGAGTCCTTATCCTACTTTGCATCTGCGCAAGCTCAGATGTCAAAATAAGGCCGGTATTATTAGTGCCTGGCCTTATTTCACTGTGCAATAATTCTCTAATATCCATGTTACCAGACCATTGTCTAATTTAAAGATAATGGTTTTAGTTATCTCACCTTATATGGATTTTAATACACTTCAACTTCGATGCAGTGTATTTACAATATTTTTTGTTTTTTCTCCCGTTCTATTCAATGATCTGAAAAATAAATATGGATGAATGCAGCGAAAATCACAATAACCCCTACGTGGGCACCGCGCAGTACACTTGTGGGCATGCGCAATAAACATTTACTGACTAGCCGAAAACAAACAACAGGACCGGGTTTAACATTTTGTATATGATTCATTTATAAAGAAAATATACCAAGTAATTTTGGGGTATACATATTTAAATATTTTATTTTAAGTCTGTATTCGTCTTTCATAGCAGTCCCTAAAAAGTAAACCGGTTTTATATTGGGGACTATTTTTGTTGTATATTTTTTTATTTTTCGGTCGTATCGCCGATTTTATTAAGATTTAGCAAACGAGAGTGCTTAGAAGCACTGATCTCAATTTAAATTCCATTTTATTACTAAAACACCTTCTTTTTGATTCATGAGGACCCACTTTTACTTAACCTCAAACCTGCACGCTATTTTATGTATTATTATCTTCCTTCTTAACACTACCTTGACACAACAAAACTGAATAGTTGGTATTTTATTATAAAAGCAATTAGATTTGGTGTAACTTGTTTGAGGAATAAATCTCAATTCATAAACTGATATTTCGTTCCCGTTGGCGTAGCAGTTGTCGTTCAGTTAAGTTTGGCGTGTAATGCCATTGAAATTGTTTATTTTTGGGGTTAGGGCCAAACTGACCTTATATTTGTAATTGAAACCACAAAAAAAAAGCGAATCACAAATATTAAAATTGGTAATGTACCCAGTAAGTAATTATTGATTTAATTTGCCTACAAATGCCAACTTGAAATAAACTTGATAATGTAATAATCTTAAACTAGGCTTAAAGCGCAATGGAATCGCTTGGACTATTTAATTTTATTCAAAACATTCCACAGAAAGATATTATATGGTATAAATCGTCCTCAATATCACAAAGCGACGTATCTTTATGTTTAAATTTCACGAGGGTGCTTTTAGGTATTTTTGTACTACTCTTTTTTTAGTAAAATGAATTAGGCTTAGTATTATATTTCTATAACTTTTAAAGATATCAAAATCTAACATATGCCAATTTGTAATATTAAGAAGCAACTTTTTTTAAGCAATTACATCAGCTCTAGTCAATTTTCCACTTTTTGAGATACGCCACATCGTGATATTGCCGACGAAATTGCTTATGGCTACGTGTTATAACTTGAAAATATGTCAAATTATTTTAATTAAACTGCCATATTTTATTTTGTGTAATTATAAATGCATCAGTCCAATGCTAATACAGGGTGTCCGACTATATTTTAACCCATTTTCACCGCAGAATAATTTTAAAAGAAATAAAATTATCAAAATGCGGTTTTCGCGAAAAGCCTTAGATTTTTTTTAAGTTTCTTTTTATATCCTTGCCATTTGGTTGTAACATTTATTTCTTACGAAAACGGTCAATTTTCGTATATAGAGACAAGTTTGTTATTTTAAATGGAACCCCATATATATTTTCTATAATCCTTAAATACAATTTTTCCCGCTAAAAAAAAAATAACCCAAACCATGACTATTTCAAAAAATAATGGATTTATTGATCTCTAAAAAATTGACTGCATGGCAATAAAGAGTATTATTTAAAATAGGAAATTTGCTACTTACTCATTATTTAATTTTGGTTATGCAAAACTTAAATTAAATAAAAGTTTAAAAAACACCAAGAATTACTCACAACGCACAAATAAAACACCAAATACCAAATAACTATACCTGATAACGGTCGACCGTAGATGGGAGATTGGGTTTACCTGGATTTTACGATCGGGCAATCCCAAATTATAAATTAAATTAGGATGAGTGTGACCCTGTCACAGCATAGGTAAACGTTTTCAGTGTTGCAACCACTATATTTATTAAAATACTGCTAATTTTGTCAATGTTGCCAACACTATATTGGGTTTTAAATAAAAAATGCTAACCTTTATAACAACTGCGCATGTGCAAGGTGTACAGCAATTCTCCCAGTGTGGGGTAAAAAATTCTTGCGCAGGTCTATTGAAAATATATGGGGATCATTTTCTATTAGCAATCCTTTTAATTTTAGATCATTGGTTCTATTATAAAAGTCCAAAGAGAATGGAGAGGGGAGAGAAACAGTTGATTTACCCCACCAATTAAGAAATGGCACACACCTGCGACCTGTGATTGTGTTCAGCGACCAAAGAGTTCGACAAAGTTTTATTTTATTCTTGCTTAACGTTGGTAAAAAGGACGAGCTTGGTTAAAAGTATGGATTTATTTATAATTTTTTGTTTCAGTACGTACTTTTTACGTAACATTTTGTGTCTGAATCAATACTATCAGCCAAATATCTTGCGAACTTTCACCGGTTTGATGGTTAACTTAACACAGCGGGATTACTCGCCATGCGCATGGGAGGTTGTTTTTTCCGGCTTGCTATTGGCTGTTATAAATGTCAAAACTCTTGACTTTCACATGTTCAATATGGCTGATGTTTTGTGATTGTTGTGGCTGTATATTTGTTTTGTGTTTTATTCGGTTTGATTTTACGTGTGACCTGTGTTATAGATATAAATTATTGAAACAAAATTTGTGGAAATTTATGGGTTTTTTTAATAAATTATTTTGTAAATTATTTACGTTGTTTTTTTTTTTTGAATAAAAACAAATTAACACTTTATCTAGGATTTATTTATGTAACAAAACATTATATACATTAATATTTTATATACATCCGTAAAATATATTTTATGAATATCTTGCTGGAGGTAAAAGCACAATGAACCAATAGAGGATTTCTGTGTGCGTCACTCACACTATTTAAAAAATTTGCTTGAACTGTAAAAGACAGACAAATGATCAGTTTAAAAAGTATTAATAGTGATAACAATTATACTAAAGCGAAAAATAAAAAGGCCTAAAGCCTAAACACTTAAAAAACTTAATAACTGACCCAGTTAAGGTACAAACCAAGATATAGAGTGTGTCTACTAAAGTTCGTACCATAAGGCAAACTTATTATTAATTTGACGAAAAAATTTAACCATTCGATATTAATTGTTTTCAGTGGTAGGTATATGAAATATCTTAAAAAATATAAATTTATATTAAGAGGAAAGTACACTTATTTTTGTCAATGGGATGGATTAGGATTTTTTTCTGCAATACCGAACATTTTTGAGCTTCTTTTACAAAAGTATTTTATTTCAAAATAAGTATCCAGTAATGTGGAAACTTAAATTTTCATTGTTAATTAAAACCTACAATCTTTATCTGCTTTCTCATACCTAAAAAAACAAGTATGTAGATATCGAATAAAATGGACCAAGCACAGTGGCCTAAGGAAACTAAAATCCTACTACGCTTTTCATAGTATAAGTAGGTAATATTAACTTATAGACTATAATACCTTTCAACTAAATAGGATCAACATAAATCTAAAATTTATTTGGTTGGTAAGTTTGAGCATGCTATTTTCATATATTTCTTAAAATTATACACTTCTTTTACATTTAGTACCATTTTTTATGCTAAATAAGTAATCTCGCAATAAAAGTTTAGTTTTCAAGAAATAATTCTATTTAGATTTTTATTTTCAGTTCTCATTTCCCTAAAATTTATACCTATACATTTTTCCACATTAACCTATTCCAATCTAAGAAAAAAATAGTCTTCTACCAAATAGATTTTAATACACCATTAGCACTAAATTACCAATATTGAGTCATTAAAATATTAATAAATTTCAGTATAAACCACATTTTACACTTTTTATTAATGTTTTATGTATATTTACTCAATAAATCAATGTTTTTGAATATACCGCCGATTTTGACATTGGGAGTGCGTATGCGCATGCCCTGCCATCCCGCAGACCCTTTCTTCAAATTGTGCCACTTTTCGAAACGGCGATTGATCCTCTATCCTTGTCTATTCTCTTTGT
>JACEGR010012682.1:0-10929 GCA_014170235.1 Listronotus bonariensis | reverse complement strand
AGGCTGAAAATCTGTGTCATCAGTGGTCAGGCTGGTACCTCACCCCGGTCATCATGCCTCGGCTTGGCCAGCCGCTGCCTGAGCCCCGGTCACACGCCTTGGTGTCGGCCACGCCGTGGAAACAGAAGAGACAAATGACCCAGCCACTGCCGCCTGAAACACAGGCTGTAAATCGTTGATCGTTTGTCATCATAGTTTGGTGCAGATGGCGCGGCGCTGCTCGGGGCTCTCAGACGCTTTATTGGGATACTAAAAGCATTGTCCGAACGCCAGTTGAGGTGGTTGTTCAAATTTCTAATTGGGTATTTTTGCTATCATTTTGGAAAAATTATAGCATCATTTTTTTTCCTTGAAAATTGTTCCAAATATGGTAATGGACATCACCGGGAAAATTTTTTTAAAAGTATATAAAAAGATATGTATCTGCGCCGATATACTATCACCGGTCGAATTTTGACGGTCGGCTCATATCTTTGGTTTGTATCTCTGTTAGCGCTTCGGAAACATACACACTCATAAAAACCAAACTTGACGTGTAATATTTTCTCGGAGTTTGATAACGAAACGTCTTAATGATATTGGGGATATCAGCTTCTGTGAAATCAACAATCAAAGGCTTTAATTGCTGGTAGATCTCGAACTTTGAAGGTTATTAAAATTTTTATTGCATCAATAATGGTAAAACCATACTTTCACACTTAATAGAGCGCATTTATAGAACAGCATTTATTCTTAAAACATAATACACGATACACCTGATGAACAGATGGTGAGCCGGGCATGTCTTTACCTAAAAGAATAATTTTTTCTTCTAATAGATTTTCTAAAGATATTATCATGCCAGGGAAATGATACCCGGCCGACTTATACCTACCATTTAAATTATTTGCCTCTAAAAGTACGAACGATTCGACTTCTCTTAAGAAATGCTCTAAGGGAGGTATTCAAGGGACCAATCAAAAGTTTATAACTAGCGAAGTGATTCGCCATGATTTCGCTCGGAAAGATATAGATCTTTCTGGTAATGGTCATTATATCGCTAATATTTGGTTGTACAGGAAATAATATCTCTCTTTTAACGTATTATTTTAATCGTGTTTGTAGTGCGCCCATTTTTATACTAATTTGTAATGTAATTGCGAAAGCAAACAAAGTGACCTTAATCCTGACAATGTAATATACCGTCGTCAGAAGACGATGCCTGGGAATGGTCATTTCAGACAATAATCAAAGACCCAGCCATGATTCTCAGCCGGAAGCTGAAGAGAGACTCTTCTGGCGCATCATCTTAATATCGCTATTATTAACTGTACAGGAATACAATCTCCTCATGCCATTTTAACGTGCGTTTGAAAACATTTTTATTTCACTTTTAATTTTTGTAATACCAGGCAACCAGTGATACTTTGATTGTCGTAATATACCAAATAAACAGTTATTGACGCATGCCTAGAAATGAGTTTTGCTTTCTGCGCCAACATAACAAATTAAAAACATTAAAAACAAATTGTTTAAAACTCCGTAAATTCCGATAGTGTTGCCTTTTGAAGGAAAATGTAGTGCGTATTTTCTAAAATACTTCAGTGTCCTTTGATGGATGACACTGATCAAAAATATTTTTTTGTATCGTCGGGAAAAAATGTCCTTTGTTGAAAACGTTCAAATTTCCAAAACGTATCAAACAAAAAAATGTTAGCCATCCAAGTTCTTACCACCCCGTGTTCCAAAGAAGGTACGCCTGTATCGTTGTATGTCTCATTAAGAAGTTAATTGCGAAAAAGGCTCATTCGATCTTATCGATCTTAGCTTAAAACAATTTTCATTGGTTAAAAACTTACCTCTGTAAGTTACCACCAATGAAAATTGTTTTAAGCAAAAAGATCGTCCTCGTCAAATAAAGCTACTCACGGAAAATTAGCTTCTTAGTAATGACTTGGAAAATGGTTTAGAGATCCCTAACTATATGTCCCCAAACGTACTACTCTTTGGAACTACAGGGTGTTAAAATTTAGGATAAACAACATTTTTTTGTTAATAGCTTTTTTACCAATACAGACATTTTTGAGAAATTTGAAAAGACGTTTTCTATTAAAAGGATATTTTTTGACGTACAAGAAAAAATATTTTTTGATCAGTGTCATCCATAAAGGATTTACTAACAAATATATCTATTTTAGAAAAAAATACGCCACTGCATTTTCCTTAAAAAAAAACAATATATCAGATTCCCAGGTTTTAAACAAATTTGGTTTTTTAATTTTTTTTTAATTTGATTTATGGTTTTGGCATAAGGAAATAAAACTCATTTCTAGGCATGCATTAATGACTATTTATTTAGTATAATACGATAATCAAGTTAAAGATCACTTGGTTTGCTTTACCAATTATTACAAAAATTAAAAATTGAAATAAAAATGTTTTTATAAACCTTTTGATTAAAATAATACGTTAAAAGGGAGATATTATTTCCTGTACAGTTAAATATTAGCGATATTAAATGACCATTAAAAGACCAGAAAAAAAAGAAGGGTCCTATATCAACTCCCGAGCGAAGCCGGGAATCATGACTAGTTGTAAATAAGATTTTGGTTATTGGTATAAGGAAATAAAACTCATTTCTAGGCATGCATTAATGACTATTTATTTAGTATAATACGATAATCAAGTTAAGATCACTTGGTTTGCTTTACCAATTATTACAAAAATTAAAAATTGAAATAAAAATGTTTTTATAAACCTTTTGATTAAAATAATACGTTAAAAGGGAGATATTATTTCCTGTACAGTTAAATATTAGCGATATTAAATGACCATTAAAAGACCAGAAAAAGAAAGAAGGGTCCTATATCAACTCCCGAGCGAAGCCGGGAATCATAACTAGTTGTAAATAAGATTTTGGTTAATTTGCTTTGCCAATTCTACCCGTTTATTCATTCGTTTTATATTCAGTATTTCTTAAGAAAGTCGGTCATTTTTTCGGTAAAATTTTTCTTTTAGAGTTAAATAATTTAAATGGTAGGTACTAAGTCGAGCGAATTTATCTTTGTAAAGTGCTTGTTTCCCTAACATGATATGAGACTATGCTGAAAATCATAATGGAAAAAATTATTCTTTTTAAATCCAAAAGACATAAATTTTCTTGCTCCGCTGATATAATTGTGTTATGAGTTGTATCGTATTATGTTTTAGAATTAAATTTGTAATATGACTATATAAATGCACTCTAATTAAGTGTATGAGAATATAATTTTATATTGTGTGTAAAATTTTATGTATAAGTTCAGATCCTATATGAAATAAATTAAAATATACAGTTGTTGATTTTTTTTAAATACTACTTAATCCCTAATATCTCATTATTAAAATTTTGGTATTTAGGTGTTTCAAAATTTATGCATCAAACTTCAAAGAAATATTTTACGTCAAAAAAAGGTCCTGGTTTTCTATAAAGATATGTATATGTCCAGAAACGCTTCTTTTAGAGATACAAATTATAAGAAAAAAATATAATTTTTTCAACCGATCTAGAAATTCAATTGGTATTTGGTAAATTGCTTATCAGCAGCAAAAGATATATCTTTTTATATAAAATACTTTTTAAAAAATTACCAGTGACGTCCGTACCATATTTATATGGACAATTTTTCAAGAAAAATGGTGCGCTACTGTGTTTTTCCAAAATAAAAATTATTCTTAAAATACCCATTAAATTTGGAACAACCTTAACCCTCAACTGGCGTTGTGGGGTCTGGCGGACCCCCGGTACTTTTTAAATCTATGTAAAACGTGCAAATTTAGAATTTGAGCTTAACCGCGCCATCTACCTTTAAGTTACCGTACTTATAAGCTATGATGACAAACGCGTTAACTTTGATTTAGTATTGTTTCAAACAGCGAGTGGCAAAGTTCATTTGGGGTCTGTGTGGCACCACGACGCTAATAGTGTGTTATTTTTGAAATGGCAGGTTCTTTCAAAAGTGTGCATGTTAGGGACTCTAATTATGAAGAAACATTAAGCCAGTGGTATGATGAAATTGAAAGTGAGTGTAATGACTATGATGACTACAAGAACAAGGATTTTTTTCCAGAAAGTGACTATAACTCTGATTCTGAAATGGAATGTAAGGAGGACATACTGAAACACAGGAAATTCATGCTAATCACAAAAAGACAAGCGGACAGAAACAACGAATGAAAAGTTTTATTTTGACAAAAATCGATACAAATGGTCTGCTGTTCCGGCCAACCCAACTTTAAATATAAGAACAAAGAAACACAATCTAATCAAGGTTCTTCCGGGGCTGAAAGGACCTGCAAGATGTGGTGATGTCGCCGATCCATTAAAAATATGGAGCTTTCGTTTTAGCGAAGACATGGAAAATAAAATAATTCTTCCGACAAATGAAAAGATATTTTCATTTCAGGATAAATTCAGCAACCCTGATAGAACGGAACTGAGAGAACTAACAAAGAAAGAACTTAGAGCGTTTGTTGCTATCTTGTATTACGCTGCAGTAAAATAAAAATTAAAAAAACAGACTCTTTACTATTAGGAAATAATATAATACGTCTCTAATAATTAAAAAAATCTCAATAAACAATGGGGTCCAGTGGACCCCAGGACGCAACTAACGGTAGAATATTTCACGACGCCAGTTGAGGGTTAAACTTTTCACTTCTTTCCGATTGATGCATAGTTTTTAAAGAGAAAAAAAAAGATTTTCGCAAATTCGTCATGCATTAGACTGGTTATTATTTTTTTCTTTAAAAACTATGCATCAAATAAAATCAAATTTGTTCCAAATTCAGTATTATTAATTTTATTGGTTAAAATGTTTTAATTTCATAATATATCCAAACGTATTTTAGGTTTATAGCTATTTGTTATACAAAAATGTAAATTTACTTAAGCGATAAGATTGATAAAATTATTACTTTCCATAATGTAATATATTAATTTTTTTCAATAAGTAAAAAAACTTGGTTACAAAATTAAGAAAACAGTTATAAAGTTTTTTTTTAACTTAAATAATTGTTTATAACTTTCAATAGAACGATTTTATTTAAAAACATTAAGAAATCTTTTTTAAAGCATTAAATTTCCCTTATGAATCTATGTTGTTTTTTTTTATTATTTTTTTTTCTTAGTTACGAAATTTTAAAATACATATAAAAGATAATTCCTAAAAATATATCATTGTATAATGCTTAATTATTAGAAAACGGTTAGTCTGGCGGCAATGTTATTCTTCAAAATGTATAACCACATATTTTTTTTTACCTGGATAGTTAGGGAGTTTTGGCGCAAAAATAAAAGTTCAAATAAAAACCTAAATTAAAGGAGAGGGACCTTAAAATATTGGTATTAAGGGCCTTAATGTTCACAATATTTACATTTTGTCACCCTAAACAATATTTTATGTTATATTAATACGTTATCATAAATATATATTTAATATTTAAAAAAATATATTCCACTATAAATTCGTTACATGGAAATTATGCCAACATATATGTATACAGACACATAAAATTTTAGCACTTTAGAATTTGTATAATAACGCACATGCATGTAAATGCTTTATTTAGCAAAAAGTATGTTTCAAACAAAATATGGTTAAAGCATGTATTCTAAAAATATGTTGTGTTTTAATTTACGTGTTCTACTTTTGTCGGTATTAAATAAAAAAACGTTTTTATATAATACAACTTGTAAAATTTTTAATGAAAAGAGGTGTTATTTTTTATTGTTTGGTTTTAAAAATCGTGACTTTTGCAATTTGCAATTATTTTAATTATTTTTTTTATTAAAATTTTACACATTTTGCAAATTATTTAATATTATCATTTATGGTTATTAAAACAATCATTAAAAGGTCTTACGTCATAGTCTAATTGTAATTTAGACTTTTAATCTAAGAACCAGTGGATCTTAGACCGTCAGTATTTTATCAAAGCCTATATTTTGCTTAATGACTCCTATACGAGATGCTGCTGTGTAGACACATTAAAGAGTATATTTTATGCGACAAAAAACCGGAAACGATTTAGCTAGTTGTAATTTCGTGATTTTTTTTTTTATTTTAAAAGAAAAGAAGAAAAAGTTAGCTACGAATTTACAACCAGTTACATCGTCTGTTAAGATTTTTTATGGTCATATTAAGTGAACTCTTCAATAAGTTTTAACGGCAGCGTTGATGAAATACTGCCGAACTTGGTCAAATTTAAGTACCTGTCTTATACCTAAGTAATGCCATAGCTACCCTGGCTTAACTTAGTGAACCCCCATCTCATGTAAGGTAGGTATAGGATAATCATTAAGCAAAATATGAGCTTTAGTAAAATACTGACTGTCTGTTATCAACTGGATCTTAGACTATTTGTTTTAAAGCACACGGTTGTCATCACTGATTTTAAATAAACAACACACATTGTCACCAGCTTTGTTACTATAACGAAGCATAGCCATAGAAAACGCACTCAGTGGCTAGTACATTTTTGGAATCCTTACGGTCTCACGCAGTCAACAAAACGTTGCGTTTTCAAAAATGCGTATTTAAAAGCGATAACCAAATACAATACTGGCTTACCGTCCCTCACTGTGCCCTCCGTGCTCCGAACAGAATAGCTAAGCGTTGACAAATCCTGCCTGTTAGTCGGTTTGGAGTACGCGCGTCTACCTTCCGTAGGTGATGCCTGGTACTAAAACGCACAAACACATTTTTCCTACGACTACATGTAAAAATAGTAAATAGCACACTGTTTGCATACATTAAAAATGTCTTTTATCACACTAGGGTTGCAATAGTATATTAAACAACAAGGTTTGAAAACGACTCTTTGCACACGGGCGAGACAAATTGATGGACCGAGACGAAGTCGAGGTCCACAAGTCTCGCGAGTGTGCAAAGAGGTTTTCTAACGAGTTTTTTACGATACTTTTTATACGACTGCAAATAAAAAAAACATTTTTTGTGTAAATTTTTATTTTAAAAACAAACGCAAAACAAAAGTAATGAAAACAAGAAACTACAGACTATAATTTAGCAAACAGGAAACTTCATAACTATTTTAAAATATTAATTGTAATGTTTACTTCTGCAGGAATCGTCGCATTGTTGATCGACTTTTTAACGATGGAGACAACATTTTCTGGCACCTTGCTTATACAGTTCTCTGTCGTCGGCATATTGCAGTTTTCTTGCGGCACTTCATTACTCAATTGCTGTTGTGGCTGTGCCGCAACAGACGACATAGAGGAAGAGATCCTCTCTGAAACATCCATTTTATTACTAAGCGAGTCATCTATATAACTTTCGGCGACTGAGCTGGATTTCCATCCACCATGGCGCTTCAGAGCCAGCAAATCTGATCCAGAATTCACCAATATTGTGGCTGACGACCGCCTAAAGCAATGCCCGGTATAGGCTTCTGGAGTTTCCAACATCAAAAATTTGGCGATGTCTTTGCCATACCGCCAATTTTGTTAATTCCAATGTTTTGGCGAGTGCATTTTCCATTTTGATAATTAAGAAAAAACGATCTGTTTGCAGGAGTGGAGGTCGAAGGGCAGAATACTTTTTTAAGATGGTGTAGAGACTTCCTGACACTGTAAATGATCTCGGCATCTTCGTTTTGGTATTCTCTAGTTTAATTAACATTGCGCTGCCAAAATCCGTCATATTTTCTTTTTAAGGAAGCACAATTCTTCTCTTCGGCATGCCCCAGAAAGTCCGACTGCCACCACTGCCTGAAACAAGAAAAAATACCGATAAGTCTTTAGTTTTATTCATTTTAAGTAAGTACTTTATGAAACTAGCACTATTTAAAAACAGAATTGGGTAACCCCTGCCTACTAAACCTTCTCACTATAAAAAATGACACCATAAAATAAATAAAATAACTGTGATGCCTACCTTGATTAGCAAATATTTCTCGTCTGAAGCGTTCTTTAGGAAGCGGCAAAAATCATTCTCGCTAAGAATTTTGGACTTCTTTGGCACATAGTTTTCTGATTTTCTTTTATTAGGGCCTGCAACTTCTGGTATTTCCCAATATCCGTATTTTGGTTTGCCCTCAGGGTTGATTTTAGCATGGAAAAGGTGCTCCATAATGTTGAAGACTTGTATTTGTTCTGACAGCTCTTCAAAGTACACCAACATAACATTTTCGGAAAACGTTTGTACGTTATTTGCTTGTCTCCACTTCATAAATCGATGTAACTCGGCTTCATATCGATCTCTTGACTTTGTTGGAAGTAGGTTTGACGAGATTAAACTCGCTTTTTTAGAATTTCTTCAGAATCGGACATTTTTTCGCGAAATCAAAATTTTTTGTATCTAAATTGGTATCTAATCAACAAAACAAGAAAACTATGACGGTTGCTATGGAATAAAGCTTACTTTGAGTTTTCTATATTTTTGACATAACAATAAAAAACCATAATAAATCATATTGAAAGACAGAACCGTGTGCAAAAAACATATTTTCCTTGCACACATTGTGCGCAAAATACAATTTTCAAAGCTTGTTTAGCGTGTGCAAAACCCCATTTTCTAAAGCAGTCGTATAAAAAGTACTTTTTAATACTAGTGTGACATATTTGTCATCTAAAAGATTGTATACATGCCTAACGACAGCCAGATTCAGAAACAACTGTCATCGCTGTCACATTGCTGCTTGATATAAATTTGGAGTTATTAGGTTGTTATTTGAAATTAAAAACCCATGCAATATTCTTTAAGTAGGAAAATATTGTCAAACAATATATTATACCTCAGTAAGGAAAAGTACGAACGTTACTGGTAGAAATGTATAAAAGAGGACCCTAGTGATGCAAAGTTTTTAATTGTTTTTATATTCCCAGCAAGCACAAAACAGAACTGGGCGGTTTTGCGACATTCTCTTTATAGTAACTAAAGTACATTTTGATTTAACCAACCTGTGACATTATTTATACGTTCAGGTGGGAAGATTAATGTACCAAACATATTAATTATTTACATTTATTTGTAACATGCATATAACACACATGCAATGTTGTAATAGTAAATGTCCAAACCATATGGCAGTTTAAATATATCACAAATGTATGTTATTTACCTTCGCGCCACATCACTAACTTATGTAAGGTAAACATTGTTTAAAGGAATGGTGGCACTTTGTGCTGGCAGATCGACCAACTCTTGGAAAAAGAAGGTGCCTCTTTGCTCTAACCTTAAATATTGGTGCAGAAATATTAATTGTATTATATTTCCTTTGATTAAAAATAAATCGTATGTATTAACTACAATGGTTTTAAAATTATTTCCGTGGACAGCTGTTATGCAGTGATTTTTGTTTTGAAATTAAGGTAAGCATGTATACGAGTCTCGTCTTCGTGAATTTGGCCCTACTCATAAAAATGTACCTACCTAGTTTTGTAAATTAGGCATGGGACAGAAAAATGCAAAAAATACATTAAATTTTATGAGAATATAAAATAAGATGCATTTTTAACATATAAAAAAACCAAATAGTAATAAAAAATAGAAAAACATTATGGAAGAAGAACCCGTTACACATTGCATGTTTTATCTATTGCTTACACAGTATACCAAAAACTATATACAGTACAGTCGTATATTAATTATTAATAGGCAATGTGCATTTAAGTTTTAACTATTAAGCTTTGAAAGTTGTTTTAAATATTAATAAGCCAATTTGTTTTTAGCCACGCTGCATAACAAAATCTGCCGAATCCCAACTGACAATGTTTAGCGAATGTGTGCAGTATTTAAAGAATAATTAATAGTTTAAAAAACTAAAAAAACACGCTTTTATATGCAACCGAACTAAAAATTAAAAAATAATTTTTCATTAAAAAAATATTTTCACTTCATAGTAAAAAGCGTGGGGTGCTTAATATATTAAATGTTATAATTATTATATTTGCCAATATCTATGATGGAAAAGTTATGAAAAAATAGTAAAATGCACCCCACGCTTTTTACTATGAAGTGAAAATATTTTTTTAATGAAAAATTATTTTTAATTTTTAGTTCGGTTGCATATAAAAGCGTGTTTTTTAGTTTTTTAAACTATTAATTATTTTTCATTTTTTAGTTCGTTATATTGCACAAAATTTTTAATATAACAGTAAATTAGAACATACTATTTAATTAAGCAGCAAAAAAAAATAACCAGCCCCCTATGAAATGACAATGGTAGCAAATTTTAAAATTTGCAAAAGATTGCAACTCACTAAAAATTTCTTCCTCATTAAGTAGCAAAGTTTCAAATTTTGCCAACAGATGGCAATCCAGGCAATGTTTGGACCGTTGCCAACATTTTGCAATTCACTAAAAATGTCTTCTTCATTTAATAGCAAAGTTTGAAATTTTTCCAACAGATGGCATCCTAGGTGTTGTTTTTATAATATAATGGAATTTTTTCCTGGCGATTAAAAAAAAGATAAAGGGATACTGTTTGCAGATTATTGCATTGTCATGGGTCCTTAATACGTGTGCAAAGTTTCAAAGAAATCGAATAGCTGGAAGTTGGTTAAAATTAGGCTCAAAGATTCCGTTACATAGGCAGCCAGATAGATAGTTACAACCCAAGTTAATAAAAGCGTGTTAAAAAAGGAAGAAGTAGTCATTTTATTACCAACATTTAAACATAAATTGCAGGTAATAAATCAAGGTAACTTGTACAATGGCTCAATAATAAATCTTGTATAATATAGGTATGTATGTATAGTGGTACCTAATAATGTAAAATATTAATTATTTTTCTTAAAAACTTGGTCTTTTAAATTGCTTTCTTAAAACACCTAAATTTTGTTTTTAACCACGCTGCATAACAAAACCTGCCGAATCCCAACTGCGAATATTTAGCGCATGTGTGCAGTATTTGAAGAAAAAAGGAATAAAGTAGAAGTCTAATCAT
>JACEGR010012681.1:0-10929 GCA_014170235.1 Listronotus bonariensis | reverse complement strand
TAGCTTTGCTACAAATAATCCAGGCAAATATGTCGGTAAAAATAATCCAGCAAAAAATGTTACTATACATGATCCAAAAATAAATTGTGCTACAAATGATTTAGGCATAAGTATTGCTACAAATAATCCAAGAAAAATATTGCTACAAATTATCAAGTAGGTCGTGCATAGGTGGTAAAGTGAATATTTTACAATAAAACATTGTTCTTTTTATATGCAAATAATGTAAAATTGCGTATATAAACAAGTTTAGTAGGATGCCGTAGCACGTTAAATTGAGCTAAAACGCGATTTGCTTCTGTTTTATCAAAAGTGGTTATTTTTACGGTTTTGTCATTTTGGAAATTTAGTGTGTTGATTATAAACACTACCAAAAATCAATTAACTTTCCAATATCTCCAAAATTCCAATATATCCGAAATCTTTGGATCATTTTAAAACACTTTTCCATATACAACTTTTTTCCAAAAACAAATATTTAAAAAACGGCAGCGAATCGCATTTTAGCTTAATTTAAGGTGCTACGGCATCCTCTTAAGTAGAAGAAATGTTAAATAGGCAAGAAAATTAACTGCTATATGGTTAATTAAGGAAGTGGCGCATAAAAGTATGTTTTATTTTTACGTTTCTTTATGGTTATTAGTTTCTGTAGATTAGGTATGTAGAAAACTCTTAGATTAAAAAAAAATAAATAAAAACATAGTTATTAATTTAATTGTTTTTATAAGGTTAATTTTACATTTAAAAATATAACATATAATTTAAAGAAGATAAAACATCTCCACATTGCTATTAGTTTAAATAGGTTTGGTTTTGGTAACTATAAATGATCTAAGAAGAAGTATTACTACAAATGACCCATGAAGAAACTGTGCTACAAATGATTCAGGAAGAAGAATTGCTACAAATGATCGAGTAAAACAGGCATTTAGTAGAGTGGATATTGTAAAGACTAGTACAATAAATAATTATGATCTATTTTATGGAAATTATGTAAAGATTGCGTCGATAAACGTGTTGGTAATAATGATTTAAAAGGATTTTACTAAAAATGATCCAAAAAGAAACTGTGCTATGGTATAAGTATTTCTACAAATAATCCAGGACGAAATATTGCTACAAATTATCAGAGTAGGTTGCTCATCAGACCAGAACAATTATGCGTTTTATACAAATAATATAAAAACTGCGTAAATAAAAGAAACGTTCGACAGAAAGAAAATTAACTGCTACACGGTTAATTAAGGAGGGTACGCTAAAATTTATGTTTTACTTTTAGGTTTCTTTATGGTTATTAGTTTTATGGATTAAATTTATTTGGCAGTTTCTTTACTGACATTTAAAAATATTGTTTTATTTAGCTTCCGAAAGATTTCTAGTATCTTAAAAATTCTTAGATTTGTATGCATTTTTTTAAATGATACATGACTGATTAGTTATATATATATATAGAGTATATATCAATATATATAATATACATATATACATATATATATATACATATATACATATATATATATTAAAGAAGCAAATATATGCTACACATATTATTACATATATATATATTATATATATTATATTATACATATATATATATATATATTATTAATATGTTTATATCAAGGCTCAAGAACCATTCATTTTTATATTATATCGCAGTTTGGGTGAAAAATACTGCTTTCTATATGATTTTAATCATATATTCAGTCACTACTGTACGCCACCTACCTGGATTTGGCAAAACTACTCATCCGAATTCTGCAAACCCGCAGACTGATGAGCGGCCAGTTTCTTTTATGGTTTGTTCGGCATAACAGTATGTTGCAAACCTAACTTTTGCCATATACAACTAGATGCCGCACTTTTACTACCTCCTTTAACCTCTGGATGCCATGGATGGTTGTTTTCAAATTTTTTGGTGAGATGGCACTGGTTGTCTATATTTGTCAGTTCTGGTAAACAGAAAGGATATTTATAGTCAATCGGGGCATCATCAAGGCGTCTACGACCTGAAGAGGCTATGACAAGTCTTAACGAAGACGCAACACGTCTGTCTTGGTCGGGCCCGGGGTATTCCATTTTCTTTTGGAGACTCCGTAATTTTTAAACATCCAATTTTAAACAATCCATTTATTTTTACCGTCATTAATGAGCCATATGCCCAAAGAACTTTACCCTTTATTAATAAAATTGTAATTTTATTTAGTTACTTTATAAAGTTTACATTATACAGGGTGGGTGAAAATTTTTGAATATTTCTTAAAAGGAGTCAATACACCGTGATTAATTAAAAAAAAACGGTTGACAATATGTTTAAAACAATATTTGGAAAATAACTGCTTTACTCACTGCCAATACAAAAATGTTTTGGAATTCATTTTGATTTTTTAAATAAGTTGTTAATTACATACAAAGGAAACCTAAAAATGGAATAGCTCATAAACTAAGAGGGCTATAACAGCTTTGTTTTTGAATCTTTTATTTAGCAAAAGTTTAGGATCATGAAAACCGCAAGGTTCTATTTAGAATAATAATAAAATATTAAGCAAAATGGGACCCCCTACAACTTATAATACGCGTACCAGTAGTTATTCTATTTCTTTTATGAGGGCTGTGGATATAACGAACATTATACCTCATTCTTTATAAAGATGCAACAAAGTAATCATAAAGAAAAAAAAATTAAAGCATAAACCGATACATTTTCGCTTTACAAGCGTTTACGTCAAGTCTTTATAGGATCAAAATTAATTTAAACTCCGCGATAAAAAGATTCTATCTCACGGGACACCTACTTTAATTTGATATCTTCCCATCTCGGGAGAGCATTCCGGAGCTTAAAGCTGTTAAGGATTTTAATCGGGTCGGTAATGGAAATATATTATATAAAAGTCATGGATTATACATGCTTTGTAAAAAGTATGAAAAAAAAGCAAATAAAAATTTACAATAGAACGAAAAATAAATTAAATTAAAACTAATACTTTTTTTTCTTTCATGGAGCATGCCTTTATGTTCGGAGGTGCTGTTGTCACAAAAATGTTACACACATTTAGACAGTCAGTGAGGTTTCGCTTTTATTTTTTTATTTTTTTTTTATTTTTATTTTTTGTTAAAAATATTCCTTCAGTTGCCACTCGAGACGCCACTAGATCTAATAAGTGTAATTACGTTAGAAACAAGTTACCCCCTTAATTCCACAATAACCTTTGCCAGATTAAAACCAAATTGGGTAAAGGATATGCAGGATTTAAAAAAAATAAGTTTCACACCCTGTATCTTAAGAACAAGAAATTTGCAGACCCATGTATACATAAACTGTTTTATATAATATTTTTAGTAGTAAAATCTGCCCTTAAATTTTCTTACAAACATTCTGTAGTACCCTGTATATCGTGAAATATAAGAAAATATTATATATATTATTTTTTTATAACTTTCAGTTGTATTACTTTCAAGTGACAATGATTTTTAAAAAGCAAGAGGTGTTGCATCTCTAAAATTTTACCACAATTTGTTGCTTGGCAGTATATAAGCAACCATTTAAGTGATGCATGATCCGTTTTTAGGTGGAATTTCTGGCCATACAGGTATTTATGAAAATGCTTCAAAGATTTGACAATAGCTAAAAGTTCTTTTCTAGTGACACAATAATTTCTTTCAGGTTTGGACATTACTTTGCTAAAATAGGCTATAACTTTTTCTTGGCCATCTTAAATCTGTGACAAAATTCCACCAATAGCAGTGTTGCTTGCATCAGTGTCCACAATAAATGTTTGATTTGGTTGTGGATATGACAACACCGGGGGATTGCACAGGGCTTTCTTTAGGTGTATAAAAGCTGCTTGACAATCTTCAGTCCATTCATAGCTGTTGTTGTTTTCTGTAAGACGATGTAATGGTCTAGCAATATCGGCAAACCCATGTATGAACCGTCTGTAATAGGTACACAGTCCCAGAAAACTTCTAATTTCATGCTTGTTCTTTGGTATAGGCCAGTTCTGGATAGCTTCTGTCTTCTCTGGATCGGTTCTTACTCCATCTTCTGTAATTATATGCCCCAGGTACTTGACTTCTTTCTGGAACAGGTGACATTTCTTTGGTCTAAGCTTCAGCTGGACGGATCTAAGCTAAGTGGTCATCAAATGTTTTCCAAGAATTATTATGTTATCGAGGTATACTAAGCATGTTTTCCAAATTAGTCCCCGTAGTGTTAACTCCATCAAACGTTCAAATGTAGCAGGGGCATTGCATAGTCCAAAGGACATAACATTAAATTGCCACAGTCCGGTCCCGGTCGAGAAAGCAGATTTTTCCTTGTCTTCCGGATGAAGTTTTACTTGCCAATAGCCACTTTTTAGGTCTAAGAAATGTGGAAAACAATTTTGACCCCGTCAGTGTGTCTAGGGTATCGTCAATTCTTGGTAGTGGAAAACTGTCCTTCTTCATGACATCATTCAGTCTTCGGAAATCAACACAAAATCTTGTGGAACCATCTTTCTTCTTAACTAGGACTACTGGAGATGACCATGGGCTCTGGGATGGTTCTATGATGCCTTGATTTTGCATGTCTTCAAGTATACATAAATTTTGTTCTGATTAAAAACAATCTGCTTGTTTAGTTTATGTATCTAATTAATTAAAAACCACAATAATTTGTGGTGAGTGCATGATAAAAAGTAAGTTTTTTTTTAACCAAATATATTCTAGAATGATTTGCCTGCCATGGGTAAAAACAAAATTATTTTTTTACAAAGTATCCTAATATAAACTGTTTTACGAATGGTTACTGTCGACAAACAAAATAAAATGAAAACCAAATAACTCCAGTTTAACCTTAAAAGTTGCAGAATACACAAAAGTTCCCCCAACGTGACACTGCATCCCCTTTTCTTTATAGCCTAAAGCAAGGATGACAATATTCTTTCCCTTTTATTGGACAAAAAAGTAATAAGTGGGTTAAGGATAATATTGGTTTAAGCATTAAAAAAATTTTTAGAGTTATTTTCTTAAACTTTGCTAAAAACATTTATTTAAAAAAAATTCGAGCTATGTTTGGTAAGTATAGCAAATAGTTATAACAAGTTTTAACTTTTTTTGTCAATGAACCATTTGGCATAATCAGTATAATTTAGGTCTGAGTGTTTGGCATTCAGTTCTCGATAAAACTAGTTTTAACTGAGCTACACTATTTTCCAGGTCGTGAAGTTAAAGACTTTATATGAAAATGCTATTTCTTGTCAAAGGAGCCTTTGGACCACTCGTAGGAGTACGCATGGAGAAGAAGAAAGCCTTATTTGTATAAATTAAGTTTATTTGTTTATAAATAAAACCAAAAGAGCCTTCTAAAATTTTTGACCTATGGGACATAGGTCAGTTAAACGCGTTAAACGCGAAAACCTTTTATTTAACTTATTTCTACTATTTGGTCCTACCCTACACTACACTACACTTTACTTACTTGCCAAACAAAGCTTTTATTTTAACTTTTGTGATGTAATTGAAATGTTTTTACATTTGTCCACGAATTTTGAAAGCTTTATACACAAAAATTTATTTATTTAACATAAATGCACATTAAAATTTAACATAAGAAGAAAAGAGAAGAAAGCCCAAGTATGGACCATGTGTGGATTATGGGCCCATAAAAAATCTCGCACAATACGTGGGGACATAGCTTAATCAAACACTGCTCACCTACTCATTACCCTTTCAACTCACTTTTTTTATTTGCCGTCTAAAAAATCGGATAGAGTAGAGTAGCAAGACACTTGTTTTGATAGTTTACGCCATACATTTTTCGAAATGGAAACTAATTGTCAGTTTTAGCCGTACGCATCGCTTTAAAGTTAAAGTTGGTTGGTAAGTACTCGTCAGGAGCGTTAAAATGATGTGACTCCATTAAATTACCTTTTTTCTGAGTCAGCTCCAAGCAGTTATTTTTATCTGGCAATTCCACTTTAAAATATACGATTTTCGAATTAATTCCATTTTCTTAAATTCAATCATTTTGAAATAACCTGTCAAAAAATAAAAGGAGGACATTAGGGAAATGGTCAGTGCGCTATTGCCAGTGTTAAATCAATCTTGCCAAATATCCAAATTCAAAATATATTTGTATTACTGGTTTAAATTTTTATTATAAACAATTTAGGTTCACAATTTTAGAAAAATAAAGCTGTAGGTACAATTTTAAATAAGAAAAAGCTCAAACATTAAAAAGAGCGTTGAAGCTGAACATCTTATTCCATACATCTTTTAGAGCACCCAACACGTCTGTTTCATACGATACACTCAAAGAGCGATCTTAAATACTTTAGAGTCAGCCAGCATGAACCCTTTTAAATTTCAAAGAGACAAACACTTTTGCCGGAAACATCAAAAGAACAAGTCGAAATGTGGGGTAATTCGAAAATTTTTGTCCAACTGAAAGCTTACATTTTTACTTTTTAGATTTGTTTTCTTTAAAAATACAAGGAAAAATGAAAATTAGAAGGTAGAGCGACAAAATTATATGAAACGACCATTTATTAAGACCTTTTTGTTTTTTACTTTTTGTCAGAAGATGCAAATAAAAAGAGCGTAAAGTGACGTAATTGGTGCAATGTGACGTAATTTGGAAGTATGTGAGGCAGGCGAAGCGCGTCATTGGAGAGGGTCCTGGTGAATAGCAGAAAAAGCAGGAGTTCTCTTAGCTGTCGATGGACAAAGATTACATTTCCTGTAAAGGGTTTACCAATAAAGTGGTAACACTTTAAAATGTCACCAAGAAATAACTACAAATACAATGTAAGTAATTTTTATTTTATTGAAAAAAAGAAATTTGTTAGTTTTTTAACTTACTTTGTTCAGTTAGATGGACTTTTCTGGCTTGATTTCTGATTACTTTCAATCATATTACCCGGTAAATTTCTAATAGTGCGTGAAATGTTCTGCCCGAGATAAATAATCGTTCGTGGCGTATTCTCGTAGACCTCAGATTTAAGGTAGTCTTACAGAAAATAATCCAAAAGTGAGAAATCGCATGACCTTGGTGGCCAGTTCACATAACCATTTCTTGAATTACCCCGCATTCGGATAATAAATTTTAATAATTTAATTTTAATAATTTAATTTTTAATAATTTTACACATTGAAGAATTGTGTATCTCTTCATAATAATTGGTTAGACATTACTGGACATTATTAAACACAACTAAGACAGTTTGGTGACATAATCCTAAAGCCGCGTACAGATCTGCACACGCATAAGCTAAGTAACTACACACACGCATGTGTGCTTAAGCCGTGTGCGCTCAAATCATTCGTCGGAAATTTTTATTGCTACGTATGCTTGCGTGCTCACGGCGCTCCGGCAAGAGCGTCGAAAGGATACACGGTGTCTTGTATCCCATAATATGGGATATTTTTCATACTGGTCAATAAGCGCCAGGCAATCTTTATTGGATCACTCCATTTTAATCAATAAACAAAAACTTTTACTACAAAAATCCCGAGAATACAACAACAGACGATTGTTTCCCTCCAAACTGAGCGCGAACGCATACGCATGTTTCTTTGAAGCGTTCAAAAACCGACACCAGGCTGGCTCGCGACGTGCGCGCTCAAATCATTTGCGAAAAGCAACGCATGCGGCGAGAAGCCACGAGAGCGACGTCCACATTTGCATGTGTATGTGTCTTTGTTCAACGTATGCGTGTGCAGATCTGTACCCGGCTTAACATTTTAAAGTTCTCGCGCTCATCATTATCTAGGCGAAATCTTATGTAACTCTCTTTCAATCGCGGTTTCGAGGGGTTCGTATCGTTACCTGGGAAGTAGACATTTAATTTAAAAAAAATAAATACAATTTTAAATACGGGATGAGGGAATAAGAGGAGATTTTGCGCAGAAAATGATGACGTCGGTGGCTCTTTACTAAACGCGCGGGCCCTAAACCCTATATTATTACGAGTAGGCATTGCGACACTTTGATAAAAGAAGAAGAAAATTTAACGTTATCTTACTTTTAAACTACCGACCGACCGGTTGATAACTGATCCGGTAATATGTGAAACATGGGGTTTCAATGCCCTTCGCCCTCCGAAGGACGGAGCCTGTTATCTCTAACTAACCATAAAATTTAGGAATCCCGTGTTACTTTAAGGTCGGGTTAGAAAACGTCGATTAAAACGGTTTAGTTAGAAACACGTCGATAAGAAATAGTTAGGTTGGAAATTGGTATGGACCAAAGTCCCTTTCTAAAGGGGTCGCGACATTCGGCCATATTGGTTTGACGTGGATTGCATCAAATTTTAATTTTCAAAATTTAATTTAAGGAAACACTCCTTTTGAAGATACAGGAAGCTAAAATTGTAAAAAAAAATTATACCGCTCTGAGTAATTAATTGGTATTTGGAACATTGCTTAATAACCGCTAAAGACATTTTTTGAAATGCAAAAATTTTTAAAAACTTACCACAAACGTCTGTACTATATTTATATGAAATATTTTTCAAGAAAAAAATGGTGCGTCACTGCTTTTCTAAAACCAAAGTTATTTTTAAAATTGCCCTTAAATTTGGAACGAATTTAATCTCATGACTTTTTTCGAACGATGCATAGTTTTTAAATAAGAAAATAAAAACCAGTTTAATGCATGACAAATTTTTTAATAACAACTCCAAAAAAATAATTTGAAATTTTAGGTTTTAAATGTTTATTAGTTTTGTCAATATTTTCGCAAATTCGTCATGCATCAAACTGATTTTTATTTTTTTGTTTCAAAACTATATATAAAAAAACTGTATAAATAAATTAACCTTGGGTAAGGACCAGATCGGTTATAGAAAGACGGAGGATGGTAAACTGTAATTTTCTCCCCTCTATCTGATCAGTTATAAATCGGTCAAATTGTTTATCCCAGATTGTCCGCAATGCCTACTATTACGACCGTAGAGAATTATTTTCATTGGTCTTGTATCTTACTTGCCGACTCCGGTCTAGCTTAGTTTTGTATTTTTGCATAAAATTTTATAACTATTTTTTGTAATAATAAATTTAATACTTCAAATTTATTTTAACAATAAGGTTCAACCCCTTCTCTTTTGGCTACTTTTTACGACCCCTAAAATAGGTCTAGACTTTAAATTGGGCAAAAGTTTCTTTTTCTGGTTATAAAAGAAAATAAAAACTTTTTTAAATATTAGATAACCTTTATCTCATTATCAAGCTTTTTCTTTATTACTCTTATGTTAAGGTTTCTATAATTTTGAAAAAAAAATACAAGGTGTCCCATTTAAAAATCAAAAGCTCCAGTAATTTCCGGTAAAATCGAAAGTCGTAAAAGCCCATCATAAACACCTAAAAAAACTTTTCGTTAGTCTAACAACCCTAAATTTTGTCAGTATCGATAAAGAAATAAAAATGGCAGCCGGAAAGTGACACCCGGTATGTTAAAAAACACTTAACTTTATATTGGTACTGTGAAACATAATAAACCATACTTTTATTGTTAAATAACAATACTTTAGATGTTACATAAAAAAAATATTTCCTAAGAAATATTACAAAATTATTTTCGTTTCTTGGTTTTGGCTATAACTTTTTGCAATAACCGGGAAGAATATTACTACCCTTCGACGATAAAAAGCCCCAGGCCATAAAGAAAAGGGAGCGAACTGACAAGATAGAGGGTCTTTTGTGTATTTTCCAACATCTTTGGTTACGGTGGTGCAATTGGCTTTTAATTTTATGTGTTTATTTAAATGGCTCCCTAAAAAAATATTAATAGATATTTAAAATAGTAAAAAAAGTATTCTTACGTCAAAAATTATAACACTAAAATAATAGCTATAAGGAAACGGCCAGACTGAAGATGCGCAAGCAAGCAATTTTTTGCAGTACGAAGGCTGCATGGTAATTTTTGCCCGCCCGGTTGGTATGACTTGCATTTACGTACTAGGTTTTAAAAAACGCCCTCACGCAAATCGCCCGCTTGTCGCTCTTCAGTCTGGCCGTACACCAGGTTTTTATATTTATATAATTTTGTTCTTGTCAGAAATCTAAATAAGTATATAAAATAGTATATTTCCTAACTAGTGATTTTCAAGAAAAATCCGAGTCTTGTCACCAAAACTCAAACCTCTGGTTCAGTACATTCCATGCTCAACAAAGCAAGATATTTTCGAGTCTCAAGAGTCTGGTTGCTTCACAAAGAAGAAAACGATGGTTATGAGGCACAAAAAAGTCAAAAAAATTTAAAAAGAAGAAATCATAAAAGTTTTACTTAACGCGCCTGATCAAAGTTACTCAGCAAATGAAAGTAATAGCCATTATGGGAGTGGCTGGGGCATGCCGGACAGACGAAATATACAGAATGAAGCTAAGTGATGTAGAAATAAGAAATGACGTGGCTATAGTAAAATAGTGGAGTCTAAAAATAAAGTTAAAAGAAACTTTGTAGTAACCAACGATGAAGGCTCAGTTCCTTATGTCAGATTTCTACAGGAATATATTAGCTGAGACCAAGGAATGCTCTAGATGAGCGCTATTGTATCGTTATGTGAAAGAGGTAAACAATGTTAATCAAGTACTGGAGCCACACTTATTTCAAAGTGTGCCCAAAGAAATTGCAGGTTTTTGAGGTTTGAGGACATCGCAGATACACTGGCCATTCTTTTAGAAGAACGTCGTCGTAACCCGCTGCCCTGCCAATGCCTGACGCCTGTCGATATTTTGAACTTAAAAGAAGCTCTTCTGTTGCGGAGGTGGATATATTGCTGAACCATAGAATAAGGTGGAAATTTAAAGAAGATTTTACACGAAATTCACTGTATTTCTCTAACAGAAGCAACAGTGAAAAGAATATTGAATTTCCAGTTATGATAACGATAAATCAGCAACAACAAAATTTAAAACTGTTAATTCAAGCATTATTCAATTTCTTTT
>JACEGR010012680.1:0-10934 GCA_014170235.1 Listronotus bonariensis | reverse complement strand
TTATCAAGTGACATGCTTGACCTTGAAATTTAAAAACGGTGCCTTATTTTAAAAACGGTGCCGTATTTTAGAAAACGGTGCTGTATTTTAAAAAACGGTGCCGTATTTCAAAAAACGGTGCCGTATTTTGAAAATGGTGCCGTATTTTAAAAACGGTGCCGTATTTTAAAAACGGTGCCGTATTTTAAAAACGGTGCCGTATTTTAAAAAAAACGGTGCCGTATTTTAAAAAACGGTGCCGTATTTTAAAAACGGTGCCGTATTTTAAAAACGGTGCCGTATTTTACAAAAACGGTGCCGTATTTTAAAACGGTGCCGTATTTTAAAAACGGTGCCGTATTTTAAAAACGTTGCCGTATTTTAAAAACGGTGCCGTATTTTAAAAAACGGTGCCGTATTTGAAAATACAGGGCTGTATTTTCAAAATACAGGAGCTGTTCAACTGTTTATTTTGCTGTTTATATTTAATTACCTGTTCATGTTTAGACTTTTGCGCTGGTGTCATAATTGTAAATACATATATTAGATAAGTCCAGAGAGACCTGGTCAGTCTGTCGTAGACATTCAAAGTGAAACATTGTGCTTAGCTTAAGAAAGGTCATTAAATCTATCCTAAATGTCTGTTGTATCTAATACAGATTTCTACACACTCTAAACATCAACGAAGTAAATCCTTTGTTTCCAAAGCAGGAAGTTGCCGAGGATTACGAGCAATGCAATCAAGAATGGTATCATTTACTACTAAATTGAAGTTGATTTTAGAAAACAGCCCAGTATTTCCAAAACAGTCCTGTATTTCCAAAAACAGCTCCTGGTATTTCTAAAAACAGCCCCTGTATTTCCAAAACAGCCCTGTATTTCCTAAAAACAGCCCTGTATTTTCAAAAACAGCCCTTGTATTTCTAAAAACAGCCCTGTATTTTTAAAAACAGCCCTGTATTTCTCTAAAAACAGCCCTGTATTTCCAAAACAGCCCTGTATTTCTAATATACGTTAAAAACTGTTAAGGCCTTATTTACTCTCAAATAACATATTTATTTAAAAAATTAGTGTTAATATATTTATTAAAAATAATTGTTTAAAAAAGAATGACTAAAATGAAACCACTAGAAGCCAAGATATACGTTAAAAAATGTTAAGGCCCTATTTACACTCAAATAACATAATTATTAAAAATTTTAGTATTAATATTTGTAGATTTATAAAAATTAAATTATTAGCAAAAAGAACAACTAAAATCGGTCTACTAGAAACCGAAATATACGTTAAAAACTGTTAAGGCCCTATTTACTCTCAAATAACATATTTATTTAAAAAATTAGTGTTAATATATTTATTAAAAATAATTGTTTAAAAAAGAATGACTAAAATCAAACCACTAGAAGCCAAGATATACGTTAAAACTGTTAAGGTCCTATTTACACTCGAATAACATAATTATTAAAAATTTTAGTATTAATATTTGTAGATTTATAAAAATTTAATTATTAGCAAAAGAACAACTAAAATCGGTCTACTAGAAACCAAAATATACGTTAAAAACTGTTAAGGCCCTATTTACTCTCAAATAACATATTTATTTAAAAATTAGTGTTATATTTATTAAAAATAATTGTTTAAAAAAGAATGACTAAAATCAAACCACTAGAAGCCAAGATATACGTTAAAAACTGTTAAGGCCCTATTTACACTCAAATAACATAATTATTAAAAATTTTAGTATTAATATTTGTTGATTTATAAAAATTAAATTATTAGCAAAAAGAACAACTAAAATCGGTCTACTAGAAACCTAAATATACGTTAAAAACTGTTAAGGCCCTATTTACACTCAAATAACATAATTATTTAAATTTTTAGCACTAATATTTATAGGCTTATTAAAAATAAATTGTTTAAAAAAAGAATAACTAAAATTGGTCTACTAGAAGCCGAAATATACGTCAAAAACTGTTAAGGCCCTATTTACTCTCAAATAACATATTTATTTAAAAAATTAGTGTTAATATATTTATTAAAAATAATTGTTTAAAAAAGAATGACTAAAATCAAACCACTAGAAGCCAAGATATACGTTAAAACTGTTAAGGTCCTATTTACACTCGAATAACATAATTATTAAAATTTTAGTATTAATATTTGTAGATTTATAAAAATTTAATTATTAGCAAAAAGAACAACTAAAATCGGTCTACTAGAAACCAAAATATACGTTAAAAACTGTTAAGGCCCTATTTACTCTCAAATAACATATTTATTTAAAAAATTAGTGTTATATTTATTAAAAATAATTGTTTAAAAAGAATGACTAAAATCAAACCACTAGAAGCCAAGATATACGTTAAAAACTGTTAAGGCCCTATTTACACTCAAATAACATAATTATTAAAAATTTTAGTATTAATATTTGTTGATTTATAAAAATTAAATTATTAGCAAAAAGAACAACTAAAATCGGTCTACTAGAAACCTAAATATACGTTAAAAACTGTTAAGGCCCTATTTACACTCAAATAACATAATTATTTAAATTTTTAGCACTAATATTTATAGGCTTATTAAAAATAAATTGTTTAAAAAAGAATAACTAAAATTGGTCTACTAGAAGCCGAAATATACGTCAAAAACTGTTTAAGCCACATTGGCAACATGCGCAGACCCTAAAACTCATTTTCTGGCTAAACCATTATAGTAAAGTTTGCGCAAATAGCGGAAAAAGTACCTTCGGTACCCCGGCTGATAACGATCTTTCATGATCCCTTTTATAAAATATTTTTAAAAATACCCTTAAGTCTTATTTTAGGGTTAATTTTAGGAAATATACAAAAATTCTTATTTTATTATTTTTAAATAGTTGGTAATTGTATTTTTACCGACTGTATTTTTTCTTCATTATAATTATTTTTTACCTTCACCATTTTGTCGATATACAATACTCATAAAAGTTTGAGGTTATGTAAATCGTTTAACAGGTTAATATCCTTGTGGGGCCCCCGGATAATATGACAGCGAAAGAACCAAAGGAGCGGAGCCCTAAGCGTCGGTCCGAGGCGCGACGTCCATATTTCTAGGTTAGATTCCTATTGACATTTGACAGGTGACATTTGACATTTGACAGGTGGCAGGTGACAGGCCTTAGCCACGCCCTAAATATGGAGTTGCGCAAGATTCCTAAATATAACGCGCATGCGCAGTACCCTAAAATAGGCGTCGCTCAAGATTCCAGTAAGGAGCCATGGGCAAGAGCCAGGAGCCTGTGCGAGAGCCAGGAGCCTGGGCGAGACCAGGAGCCTGGGCGAGAGCCACCTGAAGTTAGCGCCAGATTCTGGCATTCGCCCCTGGCATTTGCCCAGCTGTGATTCTTCTTCTTTTCCCAAGGTATCGGAATGCCTACTGTCCTAGTCAAGAAGAAAGATGGTTCCACCAGATTTTGTGTTGACTTCAGAAGACTGAATGATGTCACGAAGAAAGACAGTTTTCCACTACCAAGAATAGACGATACCCTAGATACACTCACCGGATCAAAATGGTTTTCGACATTAGATCTAAAAAGTGGCTATTGGCAAGTGGAACTTCATCCGGAAGACAAGGAAAAATCTGCTTTTTCAACTGGAAACGGACTGTGGCAGTTTAATGTTATGCCATTTGGTTTATGCAATGCCCCCGCTACGTTTGAACGTTTGATGGAGTTGACATTACGGGGACTAACTTGGAAAACCTGCTTAGTATATCTAGATGACATAATAATTCTTGGAAAAACATTTGACGACCACTTGAAAAATGTTGAAGAGATTTTTCAGAAGCTTAGATCCGCCCAGCTGAAGCTTAGTCCAAAGAAATGTCACCTTTTCCAGAAAGAAGTAAAGTACCTAGGGCATATAATTACCGAAGAAGGAGTAAAAACTGATCCAGAGAAGACTGAAGCTATCCAGAACTGGCCTGTACCAAAGAACAAGCATGAAATTAGAAGTTTTCTGGGATTGTGTACCTATTACAGACGGTTCATACATGGGTTTGCCGATATTGCAAGACCATTACATCGTCTTACGGAAAACAACAACAGCTACGAATGGACTGAAGATTGCCAAGCAGCTTTTGTACACCTAAAGAAAGCCCTGTGCAATCCCCCGGTGTTGTCATATCCACAACCAAATCAAACATTTATTGTGGACACTGATGCGAGCAACACTGCTATTGGTGGAATTTTGTCACAGATGCAAGATGGCCAAGAAAAAGTAATAGCCTATTTTAGCAAAGTCCTTTCCAAACCTGAACGAAATTATTGTGTCACCAGAAAAGAACTTTTGGCTATTGTTAAATCCCTAGAGCATTTTCATAAATACCTGTATGGCCAGAAATTCCACCTAAGAACGGACCATGCATCACTTAAATGGTTGCTTCAGTTCAAGAACCCTGAAGGTCAGATAGCACGATGGCTACAACGCATTCAAGAATATGATTTCAAAATTGAACATCGAAGGGGACTGAACCATAAGAATGCTGACGCTTTATCAAGACGACCTTGCCCGGATGATTGTAAACACTGCAGCAGACGAGAAGAACATGAAGATCCTGATGAATTTCACTGCCGAAGAACACGTCTCCAGTGCTCTCAAGAATGGGATCCTAAGATCTTGGCCAAAGAACAACTAGAAGATCCCGATCTTGGAGACATTATCAAACTTAAGACAGAAAATTTGGAAAGACCGCCATATCAGAAAATAGCCTCCAAGTCTCCAAGACATAAGGGGTACTGGGCCATATGGGACTCTTTGATTATTAAAGATGGCCTATTACAAAGGGTCTGGGAAAGTTCTGACGGCAAAACCCATAAACATCAGATAATCCTACCAACCAAAAGGATCCCTGAAGTATTGCAAGCCTTGCATAATGGTGTAGGAGGTGGCCATTTCGGAGTTATGAAGACTCTTGAAAAGGTTCGAGAAGGTTCTACTGGCTGGGAAGCCGTGCAGACGTAAAAGACTGGTGCAGAAGGTGTAAGGACTGCGCTTCCAGCAAGGGGCCCAAAACACGAAGCCATGGCAAGATGAAGCAATACAAAGTAGGGGCACCTTTTGAAAGAATTGCCATAGACAAAGCAGGGCCATTTCCAGTTAGTAAATCAGGGAATCGCTATATCTTGGTAGCGATGGATTACTTCAGTAAATGGCCAGAAGTCTGCCCAATCCCAAATCAGAAGCTATAACTGTTGCCGATGTATTATTTCAACAATGGATTTGTCGCTATGGAGTTCCTAGAGAAATACATTCCGATCAAGGCAGAAACTTTGAGTCCGATCTTTTCAAGAACCTTTGTAATCTCCTGGGAATCCATAAAACAAGAACAACACCTCTTCATCCCCAGTCCGATGGCATGGTAGAGCGGTTTAACAGAACACTTGATAACTACCTGAAAATTAAAGTAAATGACCAACAAAGTGACTGGGATAACTGTATACAGCCGTTTTTATTAGCATACCGCTCCGCAATTCACGAAACTACTGGCGAAACACCTGCTAAAATCATTTTCGGAGCGGAAATATGTCTTCAGTTGACTTGCTTACAGGACGACCTTCCACCAATGAAGAACCAGCAGAAGACTATGTAAGTCAACTAAGTAAACAGCTACAGAGGATACATGAAGAGGTGCGTACCAAGTTACAAAAAGGAAGTGACCGTATGAAATCCCGCTATGACTTGAAAGCTAACCATCAGGGATTTGTCGTCGGTGAAAAAGTTTGGTTATATAATCCAAGAAGAACCAAGGGGCGTTCACCGAAACTACAGAAGTCATGGGAGGGACCATATAAAGTGGTGACACGGCTTAATGATCTGGTGTACCGTATACAGAAGAGTCCACAGGCAAAGATGAAAGTAGTACATCTAGAAAGGCTAAGCCGTTATCAAGACAGTGAAGATACTTGATCGAGACGATCAAAACTTGGAAGGGGGCAATGTTACAGACTTTCAAAAATGTGTTTAGGTTATAGAATTTTAGAGAGTTAGGATCATTTAATTTAGTTTGTTAATTTATTTAAATAATTTACCTTAATTTTTCCAAGTTCTTTCATCACTTTCGAAGGTTTCCGAAAACGCCCGAATTATCTATTAATAACTTTTATGCCATCATGTACTATGGAATTTTCACGATATTTCTCGAATATTCTAGATCATTCTTTACTCTTCCACCATACTATAAAAGGGCGACGGGAAACCTAGGATCAGTCAGTATAAATTCGACTTTTGTGTTGTAAACTTCGAGACATTGACAAGAGTAGATTTTGTCGTTGTTGTAACCATAGTTACGTTCCATTGTTAATAAAGGTATAAAAACGAAGACACGTGTTTTTATACGAGGTGTTTTTGGAACAGTATGTTTTATTGTGTCACTAGATGCCGATTTTGGGTACAATAACATATGCGTACTACTTCCGGTTTAACCGGAAGTAACAATAACTTTGTTATTGTAAATGGAATACCCTGTATATTTTTGGAATTTAATTTTTACAAGTAAATTTTAATATAAAACCTTTTTTAAATCCATAACCTATCTTATTTACTTTTAGAGAAAAAGGCGTTTGAAAATGTCAGAAGACCGCACAATATGCAAGTTTATGGTAGAACCAATGAACATCACAAAAATTTAAAATTTTAAATTGTTTCTTTTAAAGACTTGATCTTCTAAAGTCATTAATACTTCTTCCTGTTTAACCGGAAGTGCTGTAAAATCTGATCTTCTAAATATGATTACCTTAATAATTTTAATTTAACTACCTTATATATTTTTTAATATTTAGATTCTACAATTTATTTCTGATATTCAATTTATAATATAACTATAAACCTATCTTTTCTGGTTTTGCGTAAATTTTGTTTAAAAATAAACAAAATAAATTTGCACAAAATTTTTCGAATATTTTTCCCCATAAACACACACATGTTTATCGTCTGGAAATTATTAAACGTAATTTTCTCAAAAACCACAAAATGCATATGTGGGTTAGAGTTATATCAAAGATTTTATATCAGAAATTAATATGGAATCTGAATGTTTAAAAAGTGATTAGGAGTATTCCATTAAAATTATTAGGATTATCAAATTAAGTAGTTTAGACTTAACAGCACTTTCGGTTAAATAGGAAGCAATATTATAATTACTTTAGAAGATCAAGACTAAATTTTAAATTTTTGTGATGTTCGTTTGTTTTACCATAAACTACGCATAATGTGGGGTACGTCTAGTAATTTTCCATCGCCATTTTCTCTATAACTAAAAGGAAGGTTATGAATTTATAAAAGGTTTTATATTAAAAAATGAATTAAAGAATTTAAATCTTAAAAATACACAGAAAGTTCTACTTAAAATAACAGAGTAAATGTCACTTCCGGTTAAATCGGAAGTAGTACGCATTTGTTAGTATATCCAAAGTTGGCATCTAATGTCACAATATTACATACTTAATTTAAAAGGTATACGTTATTACCGAAGCAAGTAAAATGCTGAATAGTAATGTTCGTTGTCACCCGATATACACAAGGTAATCATTTTTAAGTCGGCACTATTGCTAAATTCTTTATTATTGGAGATGAAAAGTCGGTTAAATTAGTAAAGTAGTAGCATTTTTTCGCTGATAAACGTGCTGCCAACAAAAAAACAATTAAACATAGGGTTTTGATTTATTGCATAAAATATACTTTTTTAATTGGAACACCCTGCATTTTATATCATTATTCGATAGATCTATCAAAGACCATTAAAAAAGTCCTTATGTGTTGCATCTATTTTTTAATAGTTTCGGAAATATCTAGTAAGTCATGATTTTTTGGAAGAAACAAAAATAGATTTAAACCAAGCTCTAAAAACTTCAATTCTTTCCCCATTTCACCATCTCTGTAGCTGCAGCGGTTTCTGAGATCCCTTCACTAAACATCGGAAAAACGAAAGCTTTTTATTATTAATTTTATAAAAAAGTTTTTCCTTATAAAAGTTCTGCATGGTCTAATACCTAAAATGTTAGCATCAGATATTAATTTTTGCAGTGGTATACGAATATGTCAAAAATATAAATTTTGCTCAAGAGGAGAGTACCCTTGTTTTTCATAATATTGGAAATTTCTATACACATAAAATGTTTAGAATTAAAAATAACATTTTAATATGCAAAGTTATTTATTTTAAAGAAAAACTTTTTTTTATAATATTTTTATGCGTTAAGAGTAAAAATTTAAGTTTGTTCTTTAGTGCATACTTATTTCATAATGTAGTATGTAAAGAGAGCTGAATAACTGTCAAAACAGCAAAAAGTCACCGAAACTCTCGTCATCGCGGAGAAAAATGTTAAAAAAGGTTATTTTTGCATATTTAAAAAATAAGTATTTTTAACTCTAAACATCTTCTCCTTATATATTTTTTATATTATAAGTAATAATGGTACTTTCTTTTGAGCAAAATTCATATTTTTTAACATACCTCGTATACCACTGCAAAAAAATCATATCTGATAATTTGCATTTTAGGTTTTAAACCATGCAGAACTTTTTATAAAGAATAACTCTTTTTCGTTAAAATATTAATAAAAAGTTTTTCATATGGTGCGAATTACGCTGTATAGGTACAATATATTTTTTTTAAAATCTGTTTACTTTTTATATTAAACAAAAAAATATTTATTCAGTGGAAAAACATGCTCGAGATTTCGGGCTTCTAGACTAGAATACCTCCTTAAACTTATTTTACCCTACGCCTATATTTTTATCAACACCTCTTTATAAAGAATACAGACCTTTTTGGTTAATCTTTTTACGTTTCTCCCAGCTAAGGCAAGGTTTTTGCAACCTATCGCCCATTTTCGTCTAGCTATACTTGTTGGCTGCACACTTATCATTATTCCCTTTTCTTGTACTTATACTTTGGGCACTTTATATTGAGAGTAAATACCTAGTAAGTAACTCTGGTTACTAACTATTTAAACTCATAAAATACACTTTATTGTTGTGGTTACTTGGGTTACCGACTTTTAAAACCAATGTTATGGATTGTTTAAGACACTTAAAAAAAAAAGAAGGAGGTTATACAGGTAATGTTCGGTTCGACACCTATGTTTTTTTTAATGTATGTACAATAATTGCATTAATTATAAACCAATTTATATTTTCATTTAAATCGAAAGAGTAAACTTCTGCGGTGGTCCTAAAAAATCAAGTCAGAACGTAAAGACCTTTTTTTATCTCTGACGTATTGACAGTAAGAGAAAAGGTACTAGGTTTTTAGTAGTGTTTTTAGTGTATGGTCACCGATTAAATAATAATGATAAAAAACTAAAAGTGTTTTTTTTAACTAAACCGACTTCAACATAAGTAAAATAACTTAAAATTAAAAATATATGAATAAAAAAAATAAAAGCATAAAGTCGGGTAACAACATTTTGTACTAAAGTATAAAAAGCACGTGTTTGTTTAGTTTTTAAAATTCAGTACTTTAGCGCACATGTTATTACCAGACTTCATGCTTTTAATTTTTGTCCAATCATTATTTTTAAATTTTTGGTTACTTTATTTATTTTGAAGTCGGTTTAGTTTTTTTAAATATTTATTGTTCAGATATTTTTATTAACTTAAAATGCGTAAAGTATAGATGCTGTTTTTTTATGTCAAAAAAAAGGATTTTCTAAAAACATATCGAATCTGGTTAAAATAATGGATACCTTTTAAGTCTTATATAAATATTATGCACTAAATATGAAAGAATAATAATTAATTATTTGTATTTTATAAACTAATAATCATATTATAATTAAAACATACTTCAACTCCGACGTTTAATTTTATTAGTAAAATTATTATAATTATAAATATTTAATAACGATTTTCACATTCGCAGAACGTCTGCTGTGTCTTGTGTCAAGTCGATAGCTTGTCTAGCGCGTCTGCTGTTACCCTCTTTTTACACTAAGCCGGATTTACCGGCCAAAGTGTTAAAAAATTAGTGAAGCCTTTGAGTTGCCGACTTTCCGGATTCTTAACGTGTAAAACGTTTCATAAGGCTCCGCATACTTTGATAGCGCCGGTTCGTCGCCGACTTCCCGGCTCCCGCTAATGTGAAACGAGAGTTACTGAATATACTACCCGATACAGACACATCCTGTAAAATTCTCGTTTCAAACTAAGGCGGATTCGCCGGAAAAGAGTAATAAAAAATTATAGGGAGCCATTGAGTTTGCTGACTTTTCGGATTCTTAACGTGTGAAAGGTCTTATAAGACTTGACAATTCAATGCGGACAATTGGTCGCGCGACAAATCCACGGGGTAAATATGGCGCAACGGTACTTCGTCGCAGCGATAATTCGACGCAGACACAATTGGTCGCAAAAATATTTAAATGAAATAAAACAATATATTTGTAAAAAAATCTGAAAATCATTATTTTCTTGCCAAAATCGGTCGTTTTATCCGTGACTTAAATAGAGACATGAATATAGTAGTCTTATCTGGCTTAAAATTTTTTAATTCCCTTTATTAAGGAAAAGGGGTTATTTAACCAGAACTAACCATGACCACTTTAATGTGACAGTTTTGCATGACCGTCTGTACCAGTTTCAAAAGGATGCCGTAGCACGATAGATTGAGCCAAAACGCGATTTGCTGCCATTTTTGAAGTATTTGTTTTGGAAAAAAGTTGTATATAGAAATGTTTCTTTAAATGATCCAAAGATTATCGGAAAGTTAATTGATTTTTGGTAATGTTAATAATTAACACATAAAATTTCCGAAAATTACAAAACCGTGAAAAAAAAACAACTTTCCGATAATCGTTGGATCATTTTAAGAAACTTTTTTCCCAAACAAATATTTAAAAAACGGCAGGTAATCGCGTTTAGCTCAATTTAACGTGCTACGGCATCCCTTAAACCAATGAAATTACACGCACAAAGAAA
>JACEGR010012679.1:0-10935 GCA_014170235.1 Listronotus bonariensis | reverse complement strand
TTTTTATCTTTGGACAAACCACGAAGGCTAAAAGCCTAAATACTAACGTACCGTGGGTGTCTTAAGCGAGGTAAGAGGGAGTTTGTTGACACGGGACTTAAATACTTGAAGATTTGGGGGAAGGAAAGACCTCCGCGGGCAGCAGGTTCCACAATCTAGAAACTCTAGGGATAAAAGAACGAACAAAGTGAGAAATTCGGGGCCTATCCAGTTAGACCGTATAGGGATGCATACGCTCGGAACCACGAGTTTCTCTGTTGGGAACCGTGAGTGGAGGAACTATACTGGACAATTCTTCAGAGCAGAAGCCATGGAAGTACCTATAAAAAGCGATAAATCCCCACAGCCCGACGATGAGCAAGAGGGGGAAGCCTTTCTGTAAGTTAAGGATCATTAATGAGACGAATAACTCTTCTTTGAATAGAATGAGAACAATATTCCAAGGAAGGTCGGATTTGAGACACATATAAAGTGTATAAATTAGAAGCGGAAAAATACTTTTTGGCTCGAAAGAGAAATCCAAGCTTTTTGAAGCTGCCGTGGCTATAGATACAATGTGTTTATGCCAGTTAAGGTAACTTTCAAACGTGACGCCCACAAGATTGAAGGTGTCTTTGCTCTGTAAAACTTGGCCGCTCGTATGTAGAAGATGAATATTTGATGACTCTTTTCGGGACAAGGAACATGATTGTGTTTTGGATGCATTAAAATGGACGAGAGTTTTGGCGCCCCAATCCAATATTAAATTAAGATCCTGCGAAAGAGATATCTGCATCGCTCTGCGTTTGTTTTCCAAGTCAGGATTAGTAATGGGTTTAGGAACCTGAAAACTGGAGTGAGGGTACTATCGTCGTCGAAACTATGAATGGAATTAGTTGTGGACGAGAGAAGGTCGTTGATGTGAAGAAGAAACAATGTTGGTGCCAGAACTAAGCCCCTGAGGAACTCCAGCATTTACTTGGTGAAAGCTGTACATTGTACTGATCAGTACCATTCAAAAACTGTTGAAAAAATCTTTAATTTGGTTAAAAATGTAAAATATTCTATCGTAAAACATCGTCTACAAAAATAGTATCTATATACCAACAGTAAAAAAAAATTATGAGAAAAATACGGATGTTTTAAAACATTTAGTTTTCTTTTAAGTAACTGCAAGTGAAAACACTTTCTCTATTACCATGACCAATAATTAAAATTGCGACTTATTATTTTCAAGAAATACTGAAAAAGATATAAACAAGTAAAGTAGAAATAAAAATTATTTTCTTATTTTTTTTAGGACATATATTATTCATAAATAAACTGGTCACAGAATTAATCGGCACAGTAAATTTTTTGTCCATTTTCAATAAGCTGTAACTTCGAAAAACTAAACGGATTTGGTCATTTTTTTACGTTTTGAAGATCAACTCTGATACTTTCGACTGCTTTTTGCCGATTTTTTGTAAGCTAAGATTTTCTATGATATACAGGGCACGGAAGAAAGTGTTACAGTTTTGCAAAGTTTCATCATACTCCCATTTTGCTAAAACATTTTTTTTCACTAAAATTATAATTTGCGACTATAGCTAGGACTAATATCTCGGGACGTATTTGGTATTTTTTGATAAGTCTTCTGAAACAAAAGATAAATATATAAATAATTTCTATTTAAACTCGTATTTTTTGAAGTTCTTTGAGAACTTTCTGAACATAACTTAATTACCTTGAAAAATTCGGATAAACACTTTTCCGATACATAAAAAAAATGTGGTTTACCTTTTACAGAAACATACAGGGTCTCTCATAAATACCATACAAAATTAAATAATTTAATTCTTTATTTTAAACTTTATTAGAAACTTGGTGGATAGTATGCCTAGAAGGACAGCTGAAGTATTGCGTGTGCACGAGGTGGTCCTACGAGGTACTAAACAATCTTTTCCAATACTTATCAAAAATACCAAATACGTCCCGAGATATTAGTCCTAGCTATAGTCGCAAATTATAATTTTAGTGAAAAAAATGTTTTAGCAAAATGGGAGTTTGATAAAACTGTGCAAAACGGCATCACTTTTTTCCGTGCCCTGTATAATATATATAATAAAAAGCAGTCGAAAGTATAAGAGTTGATTTTCAAAACGTAAAAAAATGACCAAATCCGTTTAGTTGTTTCGAAGTTACAGCTTATTGAAAATGGACAAAAAATTTACTGTGCCATTTAATTCTGTGACCAGTTTATTTCGGATCTTTCTGAGAGTAAGTATATTTCAATTCTTGTTATACAGTGTATTCTTATTTTCATAAAAACCTCCTACCTTTCAGTTAATAATGTGATTAATATGAAATTTTGATGGTAATTGTATACAGTGAGTCCGTCGCCCTCCCTTATAACTTCTATATATATATATATAAACCGTTTGGTATATTTTTTATGAAACTTAAAATCTTAATATACATATGACCAAGGTCTTGTATTTTCCTGACATATCAATGATAGCTCCAAATGTCAAGGTCACAGCTGTATTGTTTCTCCGTTGCACTCGGTGTGTAGCGGAGGGCATTTATGAAAATTTGCTAAAAACGCTCGGTCAAAAATAGGGTTACAGACCAAGAGAACTAGAGAAAAAAGAACTATTTGGCTTTTTCGTAAATATACGTACACGTTTTATCAAAGAAAATACTAGTGTTGCGTAGCTAGTTATTTTGTAGTTTTATAGCTTTGTTCGCGGGTCTAGTAATGAACCGATTCTAAACCAGAACCGAACTGGTTTAGAATTGTTTTAAAGCGCATGTCTAGTTATTTATTAGTTCGGAATTTTTATTCGATTCGATTTTTCCGCGAACGATTTTCTATACAGCTGAGGATGTATTCTAACCTAGCCTTTTGGTTAGGATTTTTCATGGTTAAATTGGATGCTATACAAAAAAAATTAAATTTAAACAAAAAGGTAGAATTGTTATACTGTCGAATGCCACTCAGAGGTCTCTCGGCGGAACACGAGGGATTCCCTGCCTCCTCTCGTTTTTTAACATAAGTACCTATGTGTATTTAACTAAAGATAAAATTCAAACAACAAGAAATGGTAAAAATATTGTAATATTGTCTATATTTTTTTAATTAAATCTTTATTTATTTTATTGCATACATACATTTATACGGAATACAATTAAAAATCCTTTGTTTATATACGCTCAGAATCACAAAAATTATAAAAAAATATTCAACAGGTATATTAACCCGCATAAAAAGTGGCAGAAACAAATAAACTGTAATACAACGGCTTATTTCTGTACCACAAAAACAGAAAGCAGCTGACCATGTCGACAATGCGCATGAAATCCGAACTGAACTTTTAGTTCCAACAAAAATCCCAGGACTGCTAAACAGGTTACGAGACCGGTAACGAACTGATTCCCTAGTAACCCCGCGAAAGGTTTAGAATCAAACCCGCGAATAAAGCTATTATTCGTTACTAAGAAAATTTTCCCCACCTAAAAAATTATAATGTAACTTAATTGGGCTAAAGTACATTTTTAAGATTGCCTAATTTAAGATGTTTAATTAGCCTTTGTTTTAAGGCAAAATACCTTCAAACTAGCTCAATGTCAGTCGGGGCACGTGGGTCGTGGATTGAGTAACCTAAACACTCCTTTAACTCTTGTATCAGTATTCAGAAATTATTAAATAGATAATTTGTTAGCCCTCCTATTATAGTTTACCACAAAAAGGTACTTATATATGGGCGCCACCTAAAGTTATAGAATAATGATGGTAAACTACGGAAGGTTAGTTCCTCTAGGTAAACTAAAACAAAACAAACAGATTCCAACACAAAATAAAAAAGACAACGTATAAAATATGTGTGTTCTTTATTTAAGAATCTTGGTTTTAAAGAATGAGGTTATTAATCAGTAAAAGAAACATATAGAGACTCTAGCGCTTAACGTTTGCAAACATTATTACACCGCTTTACAAATATAACCAATTTAAATCAAAAATGTAAGTATCTAAATCAATGTTAGTTTACTATTTTGTTCTTTTTGTTCAAGGTGCAATGTGTTGCTTTAGATGAATCGATATTAAACGGTGTACTATAAAGGTTTTAAATATGTGTAGTCAACTTATCTGAAATCCTCTTTAAAAGGTCCACTGGATGTTGGTGTGGGATTCTCACTGGTTACAGGCTGGGGCCTACAACTCGGGATTCAGATAAGTGGCATTCGCTGGTGGATCATAAAGAGCTGGCTTGTGTGCTAGGTTTATGGCATGCCTCAAACAGGCAACTTAAATCCGGCTTCCTTTCCAAATGTTAACGAAGGAAGCGAAGGAAATAGGCAGAGAAAATAGAAGAATAGAAAAACTGAAGAATGAAATGAAACCGGGCTTATCTAAAACAAGATCAAATTATTAAGATTAATTCAAAGACAACGTGTTTTTGAGGTTAGGTTTCGACATTCCAAGAAAAAGGTGAATTATGCAAAAATACTAACGTAAAATATAAGTATAGAAAAAGACATACCTTTTAGGCTAAAGATGGACAAGGATTCGTGATTTTTAACAGAGATAATTCAAAATTAATATCAAATCACAAAATTGCCTTCTACTCGTCGCACCGGTTAGACAAAAAGTGTCATTTTGAAGTCTCCCAACGTCCGACCCAAAATTTGACACTTTGTCGTACCACTTGCCGAATTTCGGCGAGCAGACTCCGAGATGTACTCGAAATCCGACGGCTATCAGCCCAAAGAATTAAAAAGACATGTGAAATGCCGCTGCTTCCCTCAAAACCATGGACTCGAGAAAGGTTCATATACCACAAAAATATTAACCGGTCACAAAAATCTCATTTGTAAAGTTGACACTAACAGCTAGCGAAGCCTCCAGTAGATATATGCTCGAAGAATAAAATCAAGTCATCAAGTACCTCTAATGAAACGTTTGTCGGGCTCATAGGGTTCTAGGCCACACGAACCTTTTAGCTTAGATTGCGATAATTAGGTCACTGCGCACTAGACGGCGCTAGGGTACCAAATAAAATAAAAAAATACGTTAGGAAAGCTGTTGTAATTAAATTCGCAAACTGCACTGTTACAAAATAATTCACCGGCCGCGCTTGTTTACTAAGCTAAATAAGTTGTTCACCCAGTATAACCTTCATACAATTACCGTCCATTTCTATTTATAGATGATGTAAAAACTATTTAAAAATATTGCAGTTTCGCGTTTAGCTATTCAAGTTTGTTGTTATCTCAATGCAATTAGGCAACATTTTATTTTGTACAGTTTTAATATTAATTTATAAAATACATACATATTTAGCACTTGACGTCGTTAGTCGTTAGTATGTTGAAGTTTAGTGTGATTTAATGAATTTTATTTCGAACCAAAATGGGACATTATTCCTCCAAGGCCGAGAACCTAGAATGTGCTAGAATATCATGGTCAGAAGAAGTCATAAGGCTATTGAGGGAACAAAATAAATTATTAGAAAGAGGAGAGGAAGAACGAATAAAACAAAGAAAGAGAAAAAGAGACAATTATGCACGTAACTGAAAGGGAAAAAATATGGCGAACGAGGGAACAAGAAGAAGTAATGCGGAGAGAGAGAAGAAGAAAAAAATAAGGCAAATGAGAGAGCTGGACAGAATATTGCAAAGAAACCGGGAGAGAAATTGGCAAATGAGAGTGATGGAGATAAAAATGCAAAAATTTAATAAAGCTGTGGCACTAGTTGATGATCAAATGGCGAAACAGCGGGAAATATGGGATTTGATGTTTTCGAATATGTTTAAACAGATACGCATAAGTGAAAACGGTGCTGAAACCTCAAAAAATTTACACAAAAGAAATTATTTATCTCAGCGTTTAGATAAGCCATCTTTTAGTAGGCGACTAATACAGTGTAAAGTGTCGAAAAACCTAGAATTAATAAATGACTTAAATAGGGCATTTGGGCTCCTTGTTGTACCAAAATATCCAGAAACACCATATACAGAAATGATCCTGTTAAAACAGTCAGCTGAATTTAACACAGTGCATAATATGTTAAAAAAAAATATCTAGACTGTTTACCGTTACGGAAATTGTTAATGTCCATAATCCGTTTCTTGCTATTCAGTACGAGATAGCTATGAAAAAATGGGAGAAATCTGGAGAAAGGAAATTTAATGAAGAAATTTTTGTTTCATGGTACCAAGCAGGAAAATCTGGATGGCATATGTAGTTTTAATTTTGACAGGTCCAAGGTAAATAAATACCGGGTAATACAGAATGTTGTTACCGTTTTTTTTTCATAGTTTATGTGTACAGAGTGGTGTACATAAGGTGGAGTCATATGGAAAATGTTTTATTAATAATTTCACGAAAAAAGTTATTCTTTATGGAAAGACTGCATGGCCTTAAACCTAAAATGAAACCATGATATTTCAAATTTTGTCCGTCATCTACGAGGTTTGGCCAGAAATGTAATTTTTGCTTAAGACTAAAGTACCTATTTATTATCATTTACTAAAAAAAACTATGTAAACTGGAGCCATAGAACTCTCTACAAAGCTGCTGAATTTTTAGCTTCGCGTTTTAAATATTTAGATTTATTTTCATGTCTGCCCGTAACTAAACCCCAACAAAACTGTCTGCCTTTTGGAAATTAGGTTTTAAATATTTAATTAAGAGGCAGTTAAAATTTTAGAGTGAATCAAACACTTCATATGGTATTTAAGAAAAAAACAACTTTAGAGGGAATTAATTTATGTAAACCCCTCAAAAGTCTCTGCCTTTTTAAATTTCAATTAAAAATTAACAAATCTTTTGATTTACGTTTGTCGGCCTGTGAATCAAGCACTTTTTTGGGCTATATTTTATTACACCTTTCTATTATACGCAGTACCTGGTGTCCCGGGTGCATTTTCATATGTTACCGACGGAAAAAGCGCTCGAGTCGCCGAATACCTATCTGTAAGTTGCCGACGTATTTTTGTTTACGTCTGTAACATAAATGAGATGATCCAGACATTTTATTCTTTAGCATGTCAAACAGTTGCAGTAAATATTCGTTACTGATCGTTGATTAAATTCGATATTTCTGTAAGGAAAAATGAGTGAAATTAGCATAAACAATTTCCCTTCTTCTTCCTTAACTTAATTACAGTAAAACAAACTGTTATATTTTTTCCATGTTAATATGCTTTATCAGTTGGGCTATTTTATTCTGTCTATGTTACAGACGTAAACTAGGAATACGTCGGCAACTTAATGAGACGTATTCGGCAAACCGAACGCCTGTTTTTGTCGGTAACATATGAAAATGCGTCCCGGGTTGGATGAGGCAAACATAGGTATTCCTACTACTTATTTCATAGATACTATCCTGGTAATATTTTAAGGTGCATCAAACACTTCATGAAACATGCATTACTGGCTCTTGGACTATTATTAGTTACTAAGAAAATTTGCCCCACCTGAAAAAAAAAAGCTACCGGCCGCGCTTGTTTACTAGGCTAATGTAAGGTGTTCACCCAGTATAGACCTCGTACAATACAATTACCGTCCATTTCTATTTATAGCTGATGTAAAAATATTTAAACACATTGCAGTTTCGCGTTTAGCTGTTATCGTTGTTTTCTCCATGCAATTATACAACTATGTATCCTGTGCAGTTTTTAATATTAAATACTAAAATACATACATATTTAGCACCTAACATCGTTAGTATTTTGATGTTTAGTGTAATTAAAAAAAAATATATTTAATGTTAATAAGTGAATGTTAATATTTTCGAGCCAAAATGGGACTTTTTTCCTCCAAAGCCGAGGAACCACCAAATAACCTAGAATCTGCTAGAATATCATGGTCAGAAGAAGTCATGAAGCTATTGCGGGAACAAAATGAAATATTAGAAAGAGGAGAGGAAGAACGAATAAAACAAAGAAAAGAAAGAGAGACAATTATGCACGTAACTGAAAGAGAAAAAATATGGCGAATGCGAGAGCAAGAAGAAGTAATGCGGAGAAGAGAAGAAGGAAAAATAAGGCAAATGAGAGAGCTGGACAGAATATGGCAAAGAAACCGGGAAAGAAATTGGCAAATGAGAGTGATGGAGATAAAAATGCAAAAATTGAATAAAGCTGTGCCACAAGTAGATGATCAAATGGCGAAACAGCGAGAAATGTGGGATTTGAAGTTTTCGAATATGTTTAAAGAGATACGAATAAGTGAAAACAGTGCTGAAACTTCAAAAAATGTATACAGTAGAAATTATTTCTCTCAGCGTTTAGATGAGCCATCTTTTAGTAGGCGACTAATACAGTGTAAAGTGTCAGAAAAACCTAGAATTAATAAATGACTTAAATAGGGCATTTGGGCTCCTTGTTGTACCAAAATATCCAGAAACACCATATACAGAAATGATCCTGTTAAAACAGTCAGCTGAATTTAACAAAGTGCACAAAATGTTAAAGAAAATATCTAGACTGTTTACCGTTACGGAAATTGTTAAAGTCCACAATCCGTTTCTTGCTATTCACTACGAAATAGCTATGGAAAAATGGGAGGAATGTGGAGAATGGGAATTTAATGAAGACATTTTGTTTCATGGTACCAAGCAGGAAAATCTTTATGGCATATGTAGCTTTAATTTCGACAGGTCCAAGGTAAATAAATACCGGGTGATACTGGATGTTTTCATAGTTTTCGAAAAAAAAAAAAGATAAAATTAATAATAGTCCAGCCGGACTAACTGATTGCAAAAAATACAGCAAACTAATGGTATAGTTTTGCAATTTCAAGTTAAATAATAACTCGTATTAATGAAAAGTTAAATGTAAAAGTTGTCGACATTAAAAAACCTGCAACTTATGTAATAACTTGTTTAACCGTAATCTCAAAAATTTTCAAAGAAAGTAGAAAAACGGTTTTATTTTTTACAAAAATAGCTAAAATAAACAAGTTTGCATATTTAAACGCTATTTTAAATTCAATTTTTTATATAAAAAATTTCGATATTGTTAAAAATAATAGTACTTTCCTCTTGAGCAAAATTCACATTTTTTGAGATACCTCCTATTAGCTTAGTGACTTATTGTTCCAAAATGGCCCGATACTTCGGTTTTTGAGTAGAAGCAAAGGCTTGATACAGTGAATAAAGTATGTCAACATTAGTAGATTTTTGAACAGACCCACCTCAAAAAGTCCTGCTGGCACCCCCACCCCCTCAAAGTTGATTAAAGGATTGATATAGTTTTTTTCTAATATCTTCTAAACGGTAAATGATAAAAAACTGATTTTAGTGTCGTTAGATAGAGCACAAAATTCTGCAAAATAGTAACACTAAAAATTGTATTTTTGTTGATTTAGTAAAATTCTACAACAAAAAAATGTTGGAAGGGAGCATCCACACGGCATTTTTTACGATATATCTTCCAAACCATCCACCAAATAAAAAAATATGAGATACAAAAAATAAAGACCAAAGTTTTCCCTATCAAATGGTGATAACATTATACTATTATCTTTTTAAAAAAAGCTACCAGTGGCGAACAAAGTAGCACCATCGTTCATCAACTATTTATGAACTCTGGTAGCACTACACCAGTATAGTACCTAAAAATAGAAATTTTTAATGTTACGTTATACTTTTATTTTATTTTTTAATATTTTTTACTTTAGTTTTATTAATTTATAATTATTTCTAATTCTGCATACTAGTAATAATAAATAATAATATTACACGGAAAAAAATACCAGTACAAAAATCAAAATCAAGACGTGTGGATTGAGTTTGGTACTGGTAAAAATGTAAGACATATTTCGTGTATCGAAATTGCTAAAAAAATCAATGAAAAAAGTCTAACCCTTTTTTTTATTCACTAACCGGTTGCGATATCACGTTCTCCTTTTATGGAAAAGGAAAAAAAAGTGTTGGGAAGCTTGGGAATCTTTTCCGGAAGTTACAGCTACTTTCATTGATTTATTGCAGCATTCAAAAAACCTTCATCTCGGCAATTAAGTGTGATTTCAAAATTCGTTGTAACCATTTACGATAAACATTCTGATAGTAGCAACATTGATATTTGTCGAATGCAACTTTTTGCCCAAAAAACCGAACGGTTAAGAATTTACCCCTTTGGGGATGGATTTTAGAGAATACTAAATGGACCTGTGGACCACTTTAAAAAATGAAAAATATCATCTGATACACTATTAAAATGTAAATGTAAGATTTGTGGCACAAATTGTAAATGTTTTTTAAACAAATTTAAAATGTACCAGGTTATGTTTGTGTGCGGAATGTTGTAATTAGGTATTTTAGGTTGTGTAATAATGTGTTTGTTTTTTATTGATATCATATACAGTGTGTCCCAGGATAGATGTTACAAAAGGACAAATGGACAAAAATTTTTGAATATTAAAACGAAATTTTGGGCAGACCGGTCGCATGGTCCAAAAGTACTAAATACAAAACTTTACTTCAGTTGGTATTAAACAGGGCGAGTTAAAAAATTGACAAAAATTTTTTTTTACTTAACGTGTTTAACTTTAAATTTTGACATAATTAGTTCTCTACAACATTTACCTATACAATTTTGTCTTATTTTTAGAAATAAAGGTACTTTATTCTTGGTCATTTTTCATATTTTTAGTTATAACTTGCTCTGTATATTCCCAATTGAAATCAAATTTTGTATTTATTAGTTTTGGACCATGCGACCAGTTTCCCAAAAGACGATTAAAAATTCCAAAATTTTTGGTGAATTTGTCCTCTTGTAACACCTATCCTGGGACACATTGTATAAGCCATATTTGTTGTTATCTTTATAATAAAAAGTTATTATAATACTGTTGTTATTTATTTAAAAATATAATGAATCAAATTATAAAACAAAAGAAATAAGTAAATAAAATGTAAAATATAATTATTAATTAATAAATCTAAAGTGAAAAATAATTCCTTTAAA
>JACEGR010012678.1:0-10938 GCA_014170235.1 Listronotus bonariensis | reverse complement strand
CGTACTTTAGAAAATGAATGAAGATTGCTTCTAACGTATGTCCTAAAAGTTTTGGCAGAAAACTCATTGTCTTTAATTTTAACAATAACAAAATAATATCAAGTTGCATTTGAAAACAAAAGTTTATTTACTTTATTTACTTTCAGTTGAGATTTATTTATTTTGAAGTTTTCGCTTTAAGATGTCGTATAAATTAGAAATAAGAAAAAATATCTACAAGTTAGTTGGGCGGATACCCAAAGCTGAAATCTGTCGAATATTCCAGAATGAAAACATTTCACGCAGAACCATTTATAGAACAATAGCGGAGTGCGAGCAGGGAATACCATGTCTGAATCTTCCAAAAGTGGAAGACCACGTTCATTTACCGCACAGAGGACAGAGAGATTGGTGAGAAGAGCAAAAAACCAGATTGGAATGTTAACGAGGAGACTGGCTAGGCAATACAGATCTTCTAAGACTACGATATCGTTGGAATTGAGGAGGAATGGTCTTAAATATCGAAAGAGACGTAAGTACCACAAATACTCTCAAGCACAACTTCTTCGTATACCAAGATGTTGTCGTCAACTGAGGCGGGTACATTTTGCCAATGAAAAATCTTTATTTTAGATGACGAAAAGTATTTCACTTTGAGTAATTCTGAAATGAAGGGAAACGATGGATTTTATACGGATAACGTAGAGGAATGCTTTGACAATGTTAGATACAAACATAAAGCGAAATTTGCAGATAAAATCCTTGTCTGTTGCGCAATTTCTAACAGGGGTATATCCCGACCTTTTGTGGGAAAAGTGAGGGGTGAAGCTTTGAATAGTCAGAGCTATATTGATAACTGCCTTTACAAATTGCTTCAGTTTGTCAACGAACATCATGCTAATGACGATATCATGTTTTGGCCAGACCTAGCATTATGCCATTACTCAAGAGATACCTAAAACTGGCTTCGACAACACCACATACCTTTTGTTCCCAAAAACGATAATCCTCCAAACTTGCCGCAGGCTCGCCCAATAGAGGATTTTTGGGCTGTACTGTCTAGAAAGGTTTATCATGGAGGCTGGGAAGCACAAGATGAGAAACAATTAAGACGGCGAATTTACGAGAAATTAAGAGAAATTGAACTGAATTCCGTCCAGGACCTCATGAGAGACATTCGTAGAAATTTGCGTCTGGTAGAGCAGAATGGGCCACTCCACATAATTCGATAGTATAGCTTAGTTAAGTATTGAGTTGTAATTTATGATAACTAGTTAGTGTTTAAATAAATTTCTTCATTAAAAACTAACCGATAAATATTGTGTGTCAAAACTTTTAGGACATACGTTAGACGCTATCTTAAAAAAATTAAATGGAAAGGGGGTCTTGTGGCACATAATTTTAAAGCTCCTGACGAGTACTTTATAACCCTAGAATATTGCAAATACTTGATTTGAATGACCATATTTCCAAAACAAATAAGTTAGGTATATTTAATATGGTACCTTTTTAAAGCTCTTTTAAAGATCATTTTAATGGTAATAATACTGGTGATAATATACAGGGTAGGGCTTGAAGTACATATTTTCTAATGGGGCACCTTGTATATTTTATCACCAATATAAGAGCTTTAACAAAATACTGAATAACTTTATTACTTTTGGAAATATGGCCATTTAAATAAGGTATCTGGGAAATGTTTAAAGTACCGCCATTTTGTAGAGGACAAGTTATTGACTTCATATTTTAGGGTTAGAAAGTACTTGTCAGAAGCTTTAAAATGACAAGACCACTTTTCCTTTTAATTTTTTTTAATGGCGACCAACAGTCTATCTTAAACTTTTTATGTTTTAACCATCTATTATTGATCTGTAATACCTTAGAAACGGAATATGTTATGGTAGCAATAATACCTGCTATCACACCTAGGGCATTATAAGCGGGCATTATGATAATGCCCGCTTATAATGCCCTAATGCGCTAATATGGAAATTTTATTGCTTATCCAATTTTATTTCTCTTACAATAAAGATCAAGTTTATACAAAAAATAATTTTTCTTTAAACAATACTAAAAATTAAACTTTATTTCCAAAATAAAAATTACAATTTTGAAATGTCCCGGAAAATGTAGCTGATCCCACTATACCAAATATGCCATACTCTCGATCATACTGTTGCCTTGATTTAACTGGCAAAAGATTTTCGGTCGCTTTTATGGCCTTTTCTCTTATATTTTGTGGAATATCTTCCATTTTGAGCAAACCGTTTAATAAAAAATGCCAACTGACTAACTGATAGAAACATCAAAGTCAAACTTAACACCATTCATTATCTACTTACGTATACAGGTACAGGTGCAACTTATTTTTTATATTGCGAATAAATAATGTAATTAGTCATTGAAATACTCTTTTTGGGTAAAACATAAAGCATTGTATGCATCACGAGCTTTACTGGACTATAATGCCCATCAGGTCGAAATCTTTCGACCTTCAGGGCATTATACTCCCTAAGTAACGCCCTTGATACATAAAGAGCTATTATTTGCCAATTTTACTCTTAATTCTAGTATTTACGCACTAATTTTATTTTCTAAGGTTTTAACTTTTTAAATTGATCCTTTCAAAAATAAAAGCAAAAGGGACTTTAAAAAATGTCCCTATTATTAAAATAACTTGCATTTTTTGTTAATTTTGATTTGCATGATTTTTAACAATAAAATGTTACGAAAAGGACATTTCCTTTACATTATGTAAAAAAACATAAAATAATGTTGTTTAGCTGCCATTAAAAATAAAACAGATCAAAAAAATTACTTTATTGTTCGTTAAATACCAATGTTAATAATATGGTTTAAAAAGTATGAATATGCGTTGAAGGTTTGCCTTCAAAAATCCAATATTTATTTGCCTGCAACAAAAACGCTTTATTTAATCAGGATTGGTATGCCGCCATTTTTGTATGCTTGCCGGCAATTCGCCTGCATGTAAAATTTATTGGCAATTAAGTGTTTATTTAGGGTTGACTTTTTAATGCGTATAAGATGTTGGCATAATATTGCCACCAATTGCCAATGCTTTACCAACAATGCCAATATGAAAAATGTACATTGCCGGCAAATAGTGTTTGCTGGGTAACATATGAAATAATATCAAAGCTTAAACCTCGAACCGAACGGGCAAGGTCGTAAACGTGCTAAGTCACCAAAAAACGAGTTCAACTTTGTATATAAACACAGTTACCTAAGAATGCAGGGGGAAGTTAAGAAAAAGAAATTAGAATAATATTAGATAAGAAGTAGGTAGTAGAAGTGAAGTCAAATAAAAAGTTAAAGTTTTAGTTAAGCCAACGTACGGGTTACCCCTAGTGGGGGGTATGTCCGTACTAAATTTAGTTAGTCAAATAGTTCCTTTAGTCTTATAGTGAAATAATTGATAGATTTTTTGTCCACCGGTCTTATGAAGATAGTTCCATATGGTACATTTGCCCTAATGGCGTAAAAGTGGCCCGTTTGTACTCAAGACTTATCGTCACAATATAACAAAATTACTTCCCTTATGAGTTTGTTCTATGTTCGCCAGTTTATCAGGAAACAAAACCTATTATTTGTAAACTACATTATGTATAAACTTGAATATTTTTCCAATAAAACCAGAAAAACTACTTATTTTTTTATCTAAAAGTTGAACATGGATCCATCACAAATATATACCAAATTATATTGGTAAAAAAGTATTAGAGAAAATCAAAGTTTCAAATAGAAATCATATATTTGTATTTATTTTTAAATTTTATTAAATTTGATCCAAAAATATCAAATTTTGCAAAGCTATTTATATAAAAAAAACTTTAGCTATTTGAAATATTTTCGCTGTACAATTTTGTATGCAATACTTTTAGATGCCGCCAATTATCAAAAAAGGCAGATATTTCTGCGGAATTTGTAATTTCAAATTTAAGTAGATTTACGAAAAAATACAAATAAAGAATTTTCTTTTATTTTTCTTTAAATTAAACTTAAAAGCTTTAATTGAAAAACGCAACAAAGCAATAAGACGATTTTTAAAGTTATTTGTTGTATTGCTGTAATATCCATTTTTGTTGTTTTGCAGCAGCAAACCTTTCTTTATTTTTCATTCACCATAATATCAAGATAATTATTTAAACGTACTATCACATATTACTTGCCTTACTCTATCTACTACAAGTTATATATACACATATACCATATAGGAACATTATCCTGGGGACGGGTCTGGCAACATCTGGCTCCCAGGCTCCCCTTACTTACGCCAGTGTTCATACCTATGAATTGATGCCTAATTTCTCCCATGGAGAATATTCCAATTTCATCCAATAGAGTACCAATTTTTTAAATTCTATAAATATAAGTATGTCAAAAAAATAAAATGAATATACCGACTGTCCACGGATGGGGTTTACAAGAGGACCAAAAATTTTATTTTTCAAAAAAAGTCATTCCCAATAAAACATTTTGCTTGTAAAAAAATACGATTTTCAAAGAGAAAATGTTAATTTGTATACAGGGTTCGCAAAAATTTGAAAAACAAAGTACGCTGCCTTTATTTTTCATTTTTAGGCAAACTGTCATATAGAAAATGTATTAAGAATAAAGTTTGTAATCGAAAAAAATATTAATAATTTTTTAAATTAAACTCAATAATTTGGCGAAAACGCCTTGTTCACATTCGCTTGTAGCTAAAAATCGTGTTGTTTATGAATTTAAGGGTAAGCAGGTTTTAAAAAGCAAATTTTAAAAGTCCTTTTAGACTATTCTATCATAAAAAAATAGATAATTAATTTTTGAGAACACCAAAATAAGTTTCATAAACCTTTATGATGCCCCTGTTAAATTAACAAAGTCATTCAAAATGTTATTCTAAATAAGTTTTTAAGTGATATTTTGCTTAAAAATGATAAATAAAGGAAGTTTACTCTTGGAGAAAAATCATGTTTTTTAAGTTTTTGCTTACCCCGCATACAAAATGAACATTTTCTCTTCATAAATCATATTTTCTTAGAAGTTTTTTTTGTTCTCTTTGTTCTATACCTGGGAACAGTCTGTATATGATTTTTAATTGCAGGTATTTTTTGACCATTATTACGTTTAGCTTTTAAAGATATATGAACATTTTGGCTAAGACCAAAAAAAAAAAAAATATACAAATTGGTTATCTAATTTGGCCTTCTTGAGGCTCACAATAGTTATTTTTGTACCAAGGGCGTAAAATAGCATTTTTACGCCTTCGGCTGAAAGTTAACGATCAGCCGTGGGCGTAAAAGTGCTTTACGCTAGAGGTGTGTTTATTTAAACTTTTTTCATAAAATTGGCTCAGGAATATGCTCCTAAATTTTCTTACCGCAATTAGGAAACCCCTGTATTTCCTAAAGTTATTTCAAGTAGCAAAATTTTTGAAAAGCAAAAAGTGTATATTATCTTGACCTTTCATACAACCTTTATAATACAAAAACAAAAACAGGCGTATCTACTTTTATAAAAAAATTTCTACCCATTGGTGCCCCCTCTGTGATGCCCCTCACAACGTGATGCCCTAAGCAATTGCTTAATTTGCTTATAGGGTTAATCCATAGATAACCTACATTTAGATCCGCAGTGGCAAGAAGCATTTTTCGAATTTTTACGACCTCGCGCAGTAAACAAATGGACGGGTGGACGAACATGCGCACTTAAAAGCCGTGGCAAAATACACAAACACCGGCACCCCGTATCCTCCGTCTGCGGTCTGACCGTGACACTCATTAGCTACCGTACTTCGAACAGAAAACCAGGACGCCGTCGACAAATTCTTTCCGATAATGCGGATAGTTTATTTGGCACCAGGCGCGTTCATCCTCGATTTGATTGCGCACCAACCCGGTTTTTCGCCCATGAAAACTTTTGTTTCGCCCAGGTAATAACATTGGTAATCCATCAAGATCAGTGGGTTAATCCGGAACTGGCCTTCTCATATTGGGTTTTGCATCTAAAATAGGATAATTTGTTTTCATCTGGGAAATATTTGAACCTGCCCTCGTATATTATGTATAATATTTCTTTCATAGGTGATAAGAGAAACACCTAGACATTGCTTATGTTAAATAAACCCAATGATATTATGTACTTTAACAAAAAATCAAGGCGTTGACTTTCATATTCCACACCCATTTTTTGAAATCTCTGGAATTTGTCAGATAGTTCAAGTGTTTCATAATCATTGTTTTATTAATACATACATTTGTTTACAAATATATATATTTTACAAAAACAAATTCTTTTAAATTGATGCCTCGAAGTATAGAATTTTTAGGGTACTTTTCTTTTTGGTTTGAAATACATCTTCTAATTATGAAATTCACCCTCTTTTCGAGGACTCTTCAATCTCGAATTCTCAGTTTTGCATATGACATCAATATATTTTGTTTAAAAACCGGATTATTAAGTGACATTACGTTGATCATTCATGCGACCCTGGAGATGGGAGAGTAGACCCGCTGAAGTGAGAATTCAGCCTGGAAAAACACGCTTTCATGTCTTTTATTACTTTTTATTCGATGAAAATTGTTTTACGTACAATGTGCATTATGTACAGACCGTGGTTCACAACGTTGTGCCCCGTATACGGTCTTCTTCTCGTGCTACTTAATTATACGGTACACCTCGTATAATTGAAACCATTACCAAAGGGCAGGGCGCAACTAGGACATGTAAGAGCAAGCTACATTAAACTAAGGAGGTATGATAAGGAGTAAAGAATTTTAAAATGGGATATCAATTAATCTTTCTGGAGAGAGTGTGATTCACCCTTAAATTTTAGGGGTGAATTCCTCCCTCGATTATCATCTCATTTTAAAGATCGTTTTACCCTTATCATATCTCCTTAGTTTAAAGTAGGTTGCTCTTACAGAGAAATTTAATATTATCCATTAAATAATGAAAAACAAAATTATGACAAGCTGTCATAATAACGGAAATATTAGTAGAGACTTCAAACTTGGCAGTTACAATCAGAGCCGAGAGGCAGAATACTTGACTCCTCTTTCCACCAAAGTCTCAGCCAGACAGGGGATGAAAATGGCAAAAAAATGTTTGTCCCGGGTCCGAGCTTTTTTTCTTAAATGACCTAGAGTGCCTAAAACTAGCTCTGTTTCGTTTTCAAATGGCCACCTTGTAGATACCAGATGCTATTGGCCGTAAGAGAAACATATTGGTGTAGATTTTTATTTGCAATTTGCAAAAAATATACAGGGTGTTCATTTGAAAACTTTCCACTCAAGTTATCTTCGAAACGAGACAGATTTGAGAAAATCGCCGAAACACGTCAAGATATTTATTGAGGGGGAACGTTTTTTACAAAAATTGGACGGCGCCCCTTTAACCCCTTAACCACCAGGGCCACCACCCCAAAATTCTTAAATGAGAAGGTGGGTCGAGTGATACATCATTTTAAAGCTCCTCACGAGTACTTTATAACCCTAGAATATGAAGTCAATATCTTCACCTATTACAAAATGACGGTACTTTAAAAATTACCTAAATACCTGATTTGGATAGTCATATTTCCGAAACTAATAAAGTTAGATGTACTTAATGTGGTATTTTCTTAAAGCTCATTTATGGATCTTAATGGTAAAATAATATACAGGGTTCTTAAATAAAAAAATATGTACTTTTCTTCTACCCTGTATATTACTACCAGTATCATCATTAAAAAGACCTTTAAAAGAGCTTTAAGAAAACACACATCAACTTTATTAGTTTCGAAAATATGGCCATCCAAATCAGGTATTTAGGTAATTTTTAAAGTACCGTCATTTTGTAATAGGTGAAGATATTGACTTCATATTCTAGGGTTATAAAGTACTCGTCAGGAGCTTTAAAATGATGTATCACTGACCCGCCTTCTCATTTAAGAATTTTGGGTGATGGCCCTGTGTAATTAGGGGGTTAAAGGCGCATCCATATCTTGTAAAAACGTTCCCCTCAATAAATATCTTGAAGTGTTTCGGCGATTTCTCAAATCTGTTTATTAAAAAATTCAACAAAAATATCTGCCTTTTTCTTGTAAATAAAAGCATCTGAAAATCTGCAAGTTTTTTTATCGGTAACCTAAAGATATAAAGTAGTTCATTTTGGTACACTACATAAAGTGGTAAAGAAAGGTAATTATTTTAACATTTTGACGTTTATTTTCACACTTTGAATAAGTGTTTTAGTGTTAACTAGAATTTATTTTGATCCAAATCATGCAACGTAACTGTAAACGCAACATCAACTAAATCAAAAAATCAAGTTATCATTAATTCTGCCATTTCTTCTTTTAGTTCATACATATGTCACTAAATTTTATATTTATCAGTTTCCAACTTAGAAATTTAAATTATAAAATATATATGGTTGTAGAAAAAATATCGTATGCAACGCATGCATAAAGTTTACTCATAAAATTGCCGTACTCACCTAACAACCTTCTATTTGTAAACAAAGTATTTCTTTGTACACTTGTTTTATAAATTACTACTTTACTTTTCCTTTAAATTAAGGAATTGCATTAATTTAATAATTACTAGTTTAATCCATCCTAATTATTTTAAATATGTATTTTTTAACATAGTTTTCAAGGATCCAATCAAAAGTTATTTGACGGCCATGCCTAAAAATGACCACTCCAACATTTCTCTTCATAAATATTGACAATTTTTTTATTAATAACACTTCAAATCTGACGCAACAATATTGCTGTTTTTGTTTATATTTTTTTACGCCCTCAAACAACCAGGAAGTGTCAACCTAACATACTTAAGTTCCTTCTTTATTAATGGTTTTAGATTTTTTTTACCGATATAATAATTATAATTAATAATTTAACTACTACTTAATATCCATTTTAAATTTAACTTTATGCATTTTTCTTAAACCTGCAAAATTATATAATAAAATGTCCGATATAACAAAATTATTAGCATGGTAATTTATTAATAAATTAAAATGGCGTAAAAAACAATAATAATTTAAAAACAAAAAGGTATGTTACATATTTCAGTGGATTAAAGAGCCTTGAAAATTATGTTCACTTTGGTAAACAGGTGGACTTAAACTAATAAAAATTATTGAAAGTAAATCTATAGATGTAACAAAAATGATTAAAAGCAGAGAGTAACTAGATAGAGTGGAAACATCTAGGGTGGCTTTTTTTTCTATTTACCATTAAATATTTTCACAAATTCTTCTAAATATATAAAATGTTTTTAGCAGTTACTACTCTATGAAATTTTTTGATTTTTATTTATACGCAATGGCTCCCTCTTAATTAAAAGGTATTCCCGAAAACCGTTAGGTTTATCCAAAGCCAGGCCAGAGACAAGAATGAGACGAGTTACTGGTCCTAACAATTTGTCCATTGTATTTATCTTTTTCTGGTTTAACGCAAGTTCCAATAAATATGTCTTTGTCTTTCATAATGGCAGGCTATCGTAGATGGAGCAATCATCGCTTTGCCCTGGTTGCCAAGTTGTTTACAATTTCTGCATGTAGACTTTAATGTCCTTTTTTGGCTCACATCTAATTAAGAGAAAGAAAATATACCATGAATCGAATATTTTTAACTTGACAAACCGTTGCCGCAGGCAGTCACGCCGGAAATGTTTTTCGATATTTGCATGTGTTTGATATTTTTCAATGGCCGATTTGTTTGGACAGTTTGTTTACATTTTCTGTGATTTATTGTGTGTTTCTGTGGTTTTTTACCTTTAATTGGACTTTGAATATTGACTTTATTAGTGATCACAGTGTATATATTAAATTTGTGCTTTTCAACAGATAATTTAAGGTAATATTGACATGGTTATCTGTAAGAAAAATCTTTATAAAAACCAAATAAATGACATTTTTAATTAGGTGTGTGTAATTATTGAACTAAACCCCAATATTTTATATTAATAGGAAACAAAAACAAGTACCGTAACATTAAGGGCAAAAATAGCACAGCTATATAATTTGAATTTGGCGGACAAACGCTAAAGTCGACTTACGCGCCATCTGCGTTTACCTTCCTTGAAGACAGACAAGGAAGGCCCAGCAGCTATCTCTCCTCTCGGATAAATTATTTACATTTAGTTGCTCGTCTCATTGTTGTCTCTGGCCAGGACGAAAAATAGTTTACAATGCGGCCAACTTGGTGAACGCTAGCCGAGCCGGGTGCATTTTATGAAACACAGAATTTCCTGCCGTGCGATGCGCCTCTAATGGACGCACTCGGATTTGTTTACAACCCAGGCCAGACGCTTAGTGAACGCCAGCCTTAAAAAGGCAAGATACTTAATATTTTGACTTTTTCATACGTGAGGTAAAGGCGTATTTTATTATTATATTATTAATTTAATAAAAATAAATGACAACCAAAAAAACGTTTTAGTCAGGTCAACAGCGCCCCATCTAGCTACGCCACTGCTCGAAGACAGTGCATTTTTGGAATACATATTTATAGGAAAAAAGTCACATTTTAACATTACAAATACTCAATTAAAACATTTGTAATAAATTTTAAAATAACCTGTATATAAAATATAATGGATTTAAAGAGATATGTGAATATCACTGAAAAAATGAGTTTAGGTACACAGGTTGCCCCAGACTCTAGTTATACACAAAATACGAAAATAAGATATATAAAAATAGATAAACAGATGTAAAAGATACAAAAATAATCCTAGAATAGAAATGTTTATTTAAAAACATTTTTTCTTATTTACCTTAACACTTTATTTTAAGTTTATTTTTTTGTATCTTTGTACAGGCGCGAAATTATTTCGTGTATAAATAGAGTTGGGACACCCTGTATACAAAGAGAAGCTAATATAATTATCTTTGAAAACAGTTACCTAATAAATGAACCTAAAAAAATTATTAATACTAACGCGACTAAAGTTTGAAACCTCT
>JACEGR010012677.1:0-10938 GCA_014170235.1 Listronotus bonariensis | reverse complement strand
GGGGGAAGAAAAGACCTCCGCTGGCAGTAGGTTCCACAGTCTAGAAACTCTAGGGATAAAAGAACGAACGAAATGGGAAGTTCGGGGCCTGTCCAATTGAACCATATAGGGATGCATACGCGCGGCACCACGAGTTTCTCTGTTGGGAGCTGCAAGAGGAGGGACTATACTGGATAATTCGTCGGAGCAGAAGCCGTAAAACTATCTATGGAAGAGCGATAGATCTCCCACAGCTTGACGATGGGCAAGAGAAGGAAGACTTTGAGTAAGTAAAGGATCATTAATAAGACGAACAGCCCTGCTTTGAATAGCATCAAGAATGCTGAGGGTTGTAGGGGATGCCATTCCCCAGATATGAGAACAATATTCCAGAGAGGGTCGAATTTGGGACACATACAAAGTGTATAAATTGGAAGGAGAAAAATACTTTTGGCTCGGAAAAGAAATCCAAGCTTTTTTAAAGCCGTGGTGGCTATAGATACAATGTGTTTATGCCAGTTAAGGTTATTCTCAAATGTGACGCCCACAAGGTTAAATGTGTCCCCGCTCTGCAAAACCTGGCCACTCATAAGCAAAGGATGAGTGTTCGATGATTTTTTCGCGACAAGGAACATGACTGTGTTTTGGATGCATTAAATTGAACGAGATTTTTGGCGCCCCAATCCAATATCAAATTGAGATCCTGTGAAAGAGATATCTGCATCGCCCTGCGTTTGCTTTCCAAGTCGGGTTGAGAGATTGGTTTGGGTTATACTAAAAAAATGGGTAATGTGTCACTAGATGTAAATTATTTGCAGCTCCTATATGCCATTGCACAAACAAAAAACTGGCAATCTGAAGTAGATTGCGTCGTACTTGCACCCATATTCAGGTCACAAGCGACATGCTTCCTTATGCCAGCCACACACATTTTCGGTGGAAAAACTGCGCAGGACCGTCATTGGTGATTGTCGGCGTACGTGTGTGGGAAAATAATTTTGTTTTATTGAACTGCGCATACCATTCCGGCGGTCTGCGCAGTTTTTTAAGATGAGAGATGTGTAGCTGGCATTAAACGATTGCTTACTATGCAAGTTCCTTGGCTTAATGATCTACTGTTTTAAAAAAATTAGGACCTTTGATTTAAATACCCATTAATAAAAAACGCTTTCCTTTTTAAATGCTTCGTCGCTCTCAATCATACGTTTTTATGTGTGGCTAATGTAAAAGCCTTTTTACAATTTTTAATGATTCTAAATACATTTTTAAATATCTATTAAAAGGTAAATTACATACTTTTCAATTTTTTCCTATCAAATAAATTGATAAAAATTTTAAAATTAATAATTCCGCTTATAAGCACCACTTCAAACAGGTTCATTACCTAAAAATGATTGCTTTAAAGAGCCAATTACTTATAGCCATGCAGTACGCTTTTAAATTCAGGGGTGGATAATTTGTCTTGGGCCAAGACGCCCTTTGGCCCGTCGAGCATCCCTTAAGACGTATTGAAAACGCGCATAGGGCCGGGGCAAATTAAATTAAGGGAGAATAGAGATTATAGAAAAAAATCTCTTTTTGTGCAACAGGGAGCAACAGCCTTGTTCACCTGATGCCAGAGGCGTGCGTATTTATTTTGTGTATTCACTCGATTTTTTATAGAATACCAGAAAGCAAAATTGAAATTACAATATAAATCATAAACATAATATATTGTGTTTATTTTATACAGGGTGGTAATACATATTTTGACTTATTTCGATGGTAAATAACTTAATAACAAATACATTTATTAAGATGCAGTGCTCGCAGCTAAGTTTTTTTAATTAAATTATTCCTTCTTTGCTATTTTGTTGTGACAGCTTATTAGCTCTAAGACAATAAATGATTTTTTTATATCGGCCAACTTTGTTATTGTTTCGAATCACCTCGTATAAAAACACGTGTCTTCGTTTTTATACCTTTATTAATAAAGGAACGTAACTATGGTTACAACAACGACAAAATCTTCACTTGTCAATGTCTCGAAGTTTACAATACAAAAGTCGAATCTATACTAATCAAATCAGAGGTTTCCGTCGCCCTTTTATAGTGTGGTGGAAGAATAAAAAATGATCTAGAATTTTGGAGAAATATCGCCAAAATTCCATAGTACAGAATGGCATAAAAGTTCTCAATGGATAATTTGGGCGTTTTCGGAAACCTTCGAAACTATAAAAGAACTTGGAAGAACAAAGCATTTCCGGACCTAAGTTTATATGAACTTTTTTTTGTAAAATTGGCTCAGGAAGATGCTCTTAGATTTTTACCGCAATTAGAAAACACCATGTATATTGTGTAAGCAATAATTAATGGTATATCGACCAGTAATGCAATGAGAAAACAAACACTATTAGTCACCCATGTTTACATGCCGGTATTTGCGTTAGAGTGTCTCTTCTCCACGCATTGCCTATTTGTATAATTAAGTGGCAGATTCTGTATTGGCAATGATATATTTAAAATATTGGTTGGTATTGGTTAATAATATTCGTAATCGCCTTGAAGATAGTTTTTTGAAGGTCAATAAATGCGGTATTTTTTTTAAACACCCATTTAAAAAAAAGTTTGAATTTTAGGAAAATTTAAAAATATACAAGGTTTTCCATGTAATATAACAAGGTTGTCTAATACCGGGCCATTTTGTTTTAGAGCTAATGGAATAAAACAACAAAATTGTGAAATTTTTATAATAAACTTTAAAAACTCTAAGTATAAATTAATCTTTCTGGCGAGGGTGTGATTCACCCCCAAATTTTAGGGGTGAGTCACACTCTCGATTAATTTCTTACTTTGAAGGTCGTTTAACTCTTATCATATTCTCTTAGTAAAAAATAGCTTGCTCTTACAGGTCATTTATTATTATACATATGGAGGGTAGATGAAAGGACTACCATATGAATGTATCAAAAAGTGTTCATTGGAAAGAAGCGGCTTAAGGTGGCGCCACAGTAGCAGGTGATAAGATTTTCACAATAGCGCCATGCATTATTAGAGTGAGACACAAAATAAAAAAGGACAAATAGGTACAAAATGAAAAAGAAGTACTAAAATCTCTCCACTTGCTATTGTGGCGCTACCTTAATTTGCTTCCTATGGACACTTTTTGAACTTGTCCGCCATAAAAGATGGTACTCGTCCCCTCTACTCTTTATATTTATACATTAAAAAATAATAATCAAAAATTTTAACAAGCTAACATATCAACGGAAATAATAGCACGGACTTCAAACTTGGCAGTTGTAATAAGAGTCAATAGGTCTTCAAAATAAGGATCACTTGACCCCTCTTTAAATTAAAAATTTTAGGGGTAAGTCTCACCCCTTCTAGACCGTTACGGTTCAGGGGGTTAAAGGGGCAAAAACATGTTTCCCCTAAAAATTGACGGGTCCGAGCGTTTATCCTTAAATGACCTGGAGTGCCTGGAGCCCTGTTTCGTTTTAAAATTGCCGTCCCGTATATTCTGACGTTCATTTCTAAACCAGTAATTTATGTTATTTTTTATAAAGTTTTTACCTTAAAAAATCCAATAAAATTTATTATATCTTTTCCTGTCACTGACTATAAAAAAAGGGAGCATCAGTTAAATTATTATTATTCCTCTAAGACGTTTTTTCTTCCCCCGCCGTTTCGTTAAAATCTTTTCAATCGTTGGCTTTATGTTTTCATTAATTTCCACTCACGGAAACTTTTATTTTACCGTTCATTGAGTTTTTTCTTTTAAAATAATTCTACCTTCTTTCCTTGTCGGTAGCTTCAGTGTGACCAATGTTTATTTTAAATTTGTTTTAATGGCTCAGAAATACGCTCTTAAATTTTCTTATCGGAAGTAGGAAACATTCTGCATATTCTGACATGCATATCCTACAGTAATTCAAGTAAATTGTTTACATAAAAAAACCAATAAAATTTATTACATCTACTCCTGTCACTGACTATGAAAAAGGGGAGCATCAGTAAAATTATTATTATTCCTACAAGGCGTTTTTTCTTCCCCCGCCGTTTTGTTAAAACCTTTTCAATCTTTGGCTTTATGTATTCATTAATTTCCACTCACGGAAACTTTTATTTTACCGTTCATTGAGTTTAAAACTTCCCTTTTAAAATAAATCTACCTTCTTTTCTTGTCGACAGGTTCAGTGTGGAATTAATGAGGCTTGATTGATTTAAAATTAAAACTTTGGATTTTTAAATAAGTTTTAAAACATTGTTTAGCCGGGAGAAGATTTTTTTGTGTTTTAAGAATACTAATATTGAAAAAGACGAGGCTTTTACTTTATTCGTTCAAATAGTAAAAATGTTTTTAAGATTTGAATAAATCGTGTTGTAATAGTATATTTCCTAACTAGTGCTGAAAGTGCCACATTTCCGCACGCAACAGTAGGTGACCGAACGACGCGTAGTGGACTTTGGTCAAGCAGTCAAGTGTCGAAAAGGCACTATCGGCACCTGTTAGGAAGGCTATTTTTTTCTACGAGCAAGCGTAAGGAAAACATAAAAATAAAATTTTATTGTTATTTAAAAGATCCAACACGACGTATCCCATGGCTCCGACCCCATAGGGCGTCGGCGTCGTGCGGAAGGCCATTCATATCGAAGACCACTCCTCGCGTCCGCTCGGTCAGTGATCTTCGGCCAAATTCATTTGCCTCAGTAGACGAAGAGATCCAAGGACAACAGATTTCTGCATCTTCACCAGTTGTTTGGGTGTATTTTGACATGCTGAAATGTACCTCATTTTCCTTAATATGTTATTCTTCATGCCTCCCAAAACGCCAATTATCAGGACAATCAATCGCACGGTATACTCCGGATAGAGCCTCCGAAGTTCGCCAAGAAGATCTTGATATTTGGCTCGTTTCTCCCGTTCTTTTATATCGATGTTAGTTTCCGCTGGGGCGGAGAACTCTATTACATACATGGTGTGGTTTGTCTTATCAAGGAGAACGATGTCGGGTTTATTAGCTTGAATTTGATGCGTGGTTGGGAACCACGTAATAATTATTATTATTATTATTTTGTTTTAACATAATGCAACCTAAAACCCTACTTGTACTTATGTACATGTTCAATGTACAATTTCAGTTTTCTGTTCGTTCTCGGTAGTGATTAGACGTTGGAAGACAGCTCATACTGGGCTCTCACGTGGATTCGTGCATGGAGGATGTAGAAGACGTTCTGGTGCCCCGAGAAAGATAGGAAACTCACTGTTAAATTGAAAAGGCATCTTTTTTCTGGAGCTAGGCGCTGTGAGTGAAGATTCCTATAACCTGATGTTTTTCTGTTTGGCGTACTGCACGAGGTTATGCGCGATACCAGTAGCAGCTCTTGGGAAGATGGCCGCAATTTATGCATTTCATAGCTTTGTTATTGACATGTGCTAGGAACTTCTGGGAGCTACAAAGCTCGACTATCCAGAAGTTCCAACGACAAAGTCCTGGAAAACTTATAAGCGACATGGCTTATATGATCGGAAGGGAGAGAGCTGGCGATTCACTAGCATGAAAGCCATAAACAAGCAAGCAAGCAAGCAATATACAATTTGTGGCATTTTGTAGGTTAACGGATTGAAGGAGTTTTTTGTTGTGGAAATATTGGTGTCTGCGGAATGTGTTTCTTCCACCTCTTGAGTTGGGTTGGCCAAGGCAAAATTTTCTTTTAAACATAAAGTTAAGAAAAACTTTCATTGCAACTCGCTTATATATGGTTTAATATGTTGGTCCTTTTCCGTACTAGTGCGGACAAGTGACCCAATTGCTTTTTCGTCTATTTTTTAATAATGTGCTCATTCGAATTTTTATAAACGTTCCAAAACGGAGAAACTAACTTAACCACAGAAATGGCACTAAATTTCGTTGCGGTTAGTATACGCTCATAGTAAGTTTTGGTGATTTATGCACATGGAGGGTTTTCTATTAGAGTTAATAGAGAATTATTGCAAGTTGCCTTATTATGCTCGGGAATTATTAATACCGGCCTTAAATAGTGCTTGTACCCAATATTTAGAGTTATTGCAAATCATGTTGACAGTACCATTAACCTATAAAAAAGAAGAAAAAAATTAGTAGTTTTTCTTTATTGTTTTGTGTTGTAGGGTTTTTTAACACAATTACAAAAATACATTTGAAAAAGCAAGGCTTTAAGTATTTTTACTTCTAAAAACTTTTCGATTTTGTGATCGGCAGCCGTTCAGTTAGACGAACAGTTCCGAAGTTAAAATAAGGCCAAAATTAGGCACGACCCAAAACCGACATAAATAAAGCCAGGCACTATACTTATTAAGGGAGTCCTTATCCCACCATGCATCTGCGCAAGCTCAAATGTTTATTTTGACATTGGCCGGTATTATTAGTGCCTGGCCTTATTTCACTGTGCAATAATTCTCTTATATCTGTAAATAATCAAGTAAAAAATTACAATCCCAGTTAACAGTGAGGATAAACATTAAAAGCTGGGAAATTTTCGCCTTACTACAGAGAATGCTTGTATATTAATTTCAATCGTACAAAAATAGCACTTTTACGCCCACAGCTGATTGCTGCCCTCGCGGAGCTCGGGCAACAACTTTCAGCCGCGGGCGTAAAAGTGCTATTTTGCGCACAAAAATAACTATTATTTATTCTTCTACTTAAATATTTAAAAAAATAATAATATCGGCAAGTCAAACTTAATCTGCTGATATGTATCCATAATAAACAAGAAATAAATTTTCTTTTAACCTTTTATCTTCGCTATATGTCTATATCCGACTATTTACCTAGTTCCTTGTATCATATAATAAAGAGTCAGTGGATCAGAAGTAAAAGATTAGTTCTTTTTCGGAAAAGTTTTATCGGCCAAAAAAGGATTATCTTTTATCCAATAGACTATCGCGTTCGCGCTATATTTCAGGGACTTTCCAGGATTTTCCGGATGTCGGCAACTAAACAAAAGAGACTAATTTGCTAAACTGCTGTTGTTTCAAAACTTTTGTAGGTTTTCGAAGTTTTTTTATTCAGTCCACGACAATAGGAACTAATTGGAAATGAGTAATGAAGGGAATAATAATCACTTGACGTGAAAAGGGTTGATCAATTTATATTTTTTATACAGGGACGGCCTGAAAAGAATATATTCTTTTTACAATATAATATTTTTTTCTTTTTTAATTATAAATAACACGTATCCTTAATTCAATAATTTGTAGAATCATTTTTGATTCATCTGAGTACCGTATATAGAAGGGAAGCCCACGATGTTAAATGGGGATTTAATCGAGCGTCATAGAAACCCATTGAGTTGCAATGCTTAGATTTAGAGGCTTAGAAAATGTTATATAATGTAAACCTTTTTATCGGTGTGGGAAGGGGCTATAGATTTTTAAATATGTCAAAAAAATGCTGTTATTATTTCGGCTTGTGGAAATTATTTGGATCGTATAGGATTATATATTATTCGATATTCTTAAATTATTTTTTTAAAATAAAAACAAAATAGCCACGCTCGAGACTGACGTTTTTTTACCAACTTTGTAGCCTTCCGCTTTCTTTACGTCACTTTTAAATAATTGGATTAGTAAAATAGGTATACACTGTTTAGCATGTAATTAACTTACCCTATTTTAATCTGATGCGCTCGAAAATTTCCAATAGTTATATTTTTGTTTTTTACGATCGGCTTTGTATACAGGGCCCATATTTGGTGGAGGTACTTAACCAGGTACAGTACAGTAAATCTCGAAATCCACCTCTTTGGCTTCCCTACCAACATAAGAAGAATAAACATTTTTTCAGAAATTATTTTAGTTTTTTTTTCCAACAAGGAACCAACTTTTGTAAGATCGATATATTTCCGTACAGGGTCTAAATAATAAAAGGGGAGCCCACGATGCTAAACGGTAGGGGAAGCGGATATAGATTTTAAATATGGCAAAAAATACTGTAATTTTTCGGCTTGTGGAATTAAAAAATTACGTATTATTCGTTCTCCTTAAATTATTTTCTTTAAAATAAAAAAAAAAAAATAGCCACACTCGAGAATGTCAAATGGACGTTTTTTTTAACAAGTATGTAGCCCTCTGATTTTTTAGGTCACTCTTACCTTGTCAGATTAGTGACATTAGAGGAATATACACTGTTATACATAAGACTGATTTAAGAGTTTTACTGTTTATATAAAAATACTGGGCAGCAGGACCTAGGTCAATAGCCCTTTGACATAGTATAGCATATTGTATTGTATTGTGTCAATAAATTTAATGTCTTATTAATAAATAAAAATAACTCAACCTATCTTAATCTGACGCGCTCGAAAATGACTGATGGATATATTTTTGTTTTTTACGATCGGCCCTGTATACGGGGCTCATATTTGGTGGAGATACTTAACCGGCTACAAGGTATCCTCCGGTATATTAATCTGCCGCGGGGAAGTCCTAGAATCTCCCTTTTGGGTTCCCCTACCATACCTTTATTTCTCTAATCAAACGTAAGTTAAGTAACTAAAGTGGTTTGTAAAATATAAAATTAATATTGTTTATTTTATTTTTTCGCTTGATAATATATTTATTTTTAAGCTGGTTAGTTTTCCTGCTTGATGCCTCTGGGGAATCAAGAATTTAATCTATTCGAGATTCGAAACACGATGTATCCCCAGAAACCGCATTGGCGGTTTCAGGTGCGGTTACCTGTCCCAACTTAAACCTAAAATTATTTAAATCATTGACGTACCTAAAATTTAGATTTGGGGAAGAAGAGCAATAAATTGCAAATTTAATATTTATATTATTATTGCACATGTTTAAAATACACTCCTCGACCAAAAAAACGGACAAACAAAAATTTATTAAAATTCAATCTTAAATCATTTTTTGGTTTTATAATTGATTTCAATTATTTTTTTGCTCCATATATAGCCCCTATCATTAAGATTAATATTTAATAGGAAAAATGCAAAAAGTTTTATAGAATTTAATGTTATACAGGAAAGAGCCAAATGTTGCATTATGACCCAAATTTTGAAAAACCTGTGGAATAATTTAACGTCGTAATTTTTTACTAGTGTAATAGATTTTAGAGCCCCATTTTTTCTTAACATTTTGTATTTTGTTTATTCTAGTATCTCTATTCTAAAAAAATAGAAATTTTAAAATAAAACAATACAATTTTATTATACTTAGTATTTTTTAAGGGTCTTTAAAAGATGTTTTTACTGGTGATATAATATACAGATTGTTTTTTTCTTAGACTGTAAATATAGATACAGACCCGGCCAGTCATTCATAAATCATTCTAAACGTTGTAGCATACATTGTTTGGCTATTACGATATAAGAGCAAAAGAGATAGAGGTAATGGTGGGGATGAACAAGTTAGAATAGGTGTATTGGTAAAACTCTCCGCTGCTACTCCCATACGACCAGGAACAAACCCGAGTTGCCAGATTTATACCTACGAATTCTCTCTCAAAATTGGGCTGTCGCGATATTTTGATACGTTCGTCGCACACTATATTTGTAATTTTGCCGTGATATTTATAAGATTACGCTAATTATCACCAGGTGCCCGATCGTAGATGGGAAGACGCGATTTTCTTTCAATTTGGCGGTAAAGGAGAACTACAAAGATAAACAATTTTAACGTTTTTTTAGAGGTGATAAGATTAATTTTGCTTTTTAATTTAAAGTGTTTATTTGTGATTATTGCAAAGAATTATTAGTTATTATACTTTGGGATATTTTGTAATTTCATTTTCATTGTCCTGTGTTTACTTTCGCCGTAAAAATTAAATATGGAATGGAGGTGCACAGACAATAATAATTTACTGTGCAACTTATGTGAAAAATATTTGTATTGGTTTATTTTATTTAAATAATGATATATAGTTATATATTATATAGTTTAAATTTTGTATAATTAAAGAGAGTCCAATATTATTGGTCCCCACAAAGTTTTCCATAAAATTTTCATTCCGAATAATTACGTTTGGCAACGTGGCTCATTCTGTTACTATGTTGCCGGCATCTGTGCCGTTTACACGTCCAGTGCGCTGTTGCCAAATATTTAATGAGGTAAAACATTTGAACGGAATGTGATGTATTGTGTACTGAAGATTTGAATGTAAATAAACGCGTCTGTATCTCTTTGTTCGTCTGAGGTTTTTAATCATACTTTTGTCGTACCCTCTATATTTTAATTAACAACAAAAATATGATTTTTATTCGGAAACTACAAAACTAACGTAACAAACTATATATTTTTTTTGTATCATAAAAACAAAAAAAAAGAAATAAGAAAGGTGTAAAATCATAACTTGACACTCGGTACACAAATTTCATCGTCTTCTTTAAAACTTTATGTTTCCTTTCAGAATAAAGATAATGATTTTGAGTTTAGACTATAATATTAAATACACTGCTAAAGAATTGTAACGTTAAATTACTTTACAGGGTGGTCAAAAATTTGGGTCATAAGGCAACATTTGGTTCTTCCCTGTATAGCAACAAATTTCTTGATTTTTTGTTGCAATCCCGGTATAAGATAATAATCTTAATAAAGAGAGCTACGCTTCAACTCGCTTAAAGGTTAAATAAAATCCGAAAAAAATGGAAAATAATCATAATTAAAGGGTGAATTTAAACAACATTTTTCATTACCATTTTTTTTTGGTCTAGAAGTGTATAATGTAAAATAAAAGGTAAAAAACGTATAAAATGTATATTTGATGGTTATGCTTGTACAAAAAATCTTGGTGTCAACTGTTGCAAAGAGTAACGTTTCCTACTTGTCAGGATAATAACTGTTTTCTTGTGCTAATTTTGCTTTGAAAAAATTAATTATTAGAGAAAGACAGTAGTTTTTAGTTGTGTAATAAGTCCATTAGAAGCGGCGATATAAAGTTAGTAAAAGACTCTTGGAAATTTGGTTTTAAATTCGTTAACCGC
>JACEGR010012676.1:0-10943 GCA_014170235.1 Listronotus bonariensis | reverse complement strand
CACCTTGCTAAAAATGTCTTTATTTGCGCCAACTTGTTTCACTAACTGCTGCAATGAAATATTTCTATAAATTTCATCAGCAAATATTAGGTCAAGTTTATTTTTGAGCCGCTAATTTTTGGAAATGATTCGGCATATTTCTACAATAAATTTTGAAAAGAATCAGTGGGAAAAGTTTGGTTATACTGGCCAAACTTTGCAGTATCAGCAAGACAAAGAAATTGTGGTTTGTAACAATCTTCAAATCCTACTTCCATCTCCATCAAAATATGATCTTATATTTCATAGAGAAGGGCTCTGTACTGTCCTTTAATTTCTTTCTGTGAAAAATCACTCACACATTATAATACTCAAGCGGAAACAATCGAAATAATACGTGAAAACCAACGAAACGACCGAAACCCATACTATCTTTTTAAGGCTAGCGATTTACCAAGCAATACACCTGATATTCCCACCCACGATTCTGGCCTCCAGCAAGTATAGCGTTGTCATGGCAACGGAGCGTCAAAGCGTAAACAAAACCCCGCATGAGGTGTATACTTCGGTCCGTTTTATATTTGCAATACACTTGTCGCGTTGGCGAAAGAGCAGGAAAGCAACTCGCGCCAGTGGTTAATTTATATGCTAGATTTTTCGTGGCGAATTTTACGAATAAGGAATAGAAATGAGAAAAATGAATTGAATAATAGTAATATGTTTTTTATGTTTTATTATTTATTTTTGGTGAAGTGGCACTTCACTTACTACACCTGAATAGCCGCTACTGCTTTGTATTTACTTTATAACAGTATTATCTATTTTAAACGTATAATTTTGAGCAAATTTTCTGTTCAAATTAAATATACAGTCAGCTACATATGTGTTAAGGATGTCACAATGTACAATGTGTCCCAGGATAGGTGTTAAAAGAGGACAAACGAACCAAAAATGTTTGAATCAGCATTTTTAGAAAATCTATTCAAATGGTTCAAAACTAAAAATTACAAAATTTTACTTTGATTTTTTTTTTTTTTTTTTCCCAGGGAGCCGTCTGCATGTCCGGTGGCACTGCAGCCTGAAGCCTTATTGTACCAAACTCCCGTTTTATTGTACCCATTCCAGTACCCTAGTTCCTTGAAGAAGGCGGTATAGGTCTGCTGGGTGCGTACCATATGTTTCCGGGGGCACTCTAATATCCCCGAAGATTGCCTGTCTTTTGTGATCCAGTGCCTCACACTCTGACAGTATGTGGGATACTGTTTCGGTCTCTGCTCCACATAATCTGCAGTCCAGATCTCCGTTGTATAATCCCATTTTATTTAGGTGTTCTTTCACTGGAGCATGTCCGGTGAGGAAACCTGTGATCATTCTTAGCTGATTCCTACCCATTTTGAGTAGTTCTTTAGCTCTTTTTGTACATGGTCCACTGATGTATATTTTCCCATGCATGTGTTGAGGAAGCCTTTCCCAGTGCAGTCTTTGCTGGTCCTTTACCCAGTTTTGTACCGCACTCCGGAAGGTGCTCTTTGGCACTCCAAGGACTGGTTCTGGCCCGACGTATGTCGTGGCTGACCCCCTTCTAGCCAGTTCGTCTGCGTTTTCATTGCCTCGAATTCCGCAATGCCCTGGCACCCACATCAACCTCGTGTTGTTGCGTTCCGCCAGTTCCCTGAGTTCCTCGAGGCATTCTAGTACCAGCCAAGACGATACCTTGGGATTAATTAGTGCACCAAGGGCTGCTTGACTATCCGTAAGAATGTTGATTGTACAATTTGTGCGGGGCCTTTGGTTGTTAATCCTGGCACATTGTAAGATCGCAAAAATTTCTGCTTGAAATACAGAGGCGTGGTTTCCCAGTGGAAAGGTCAAACGAGTGTTTCCCATCTCACTGTAGACACCTGCTCCTGACCCTTCTTCGGTTTTGGATCCGTCCGTATACCAGGTTTGACCTCGAAGAGAGAGTCTGAAATTTTCGTTTGCCCAGTTCTCCCTTGGGTGTATTGTCACCTGAAAGGGTCTTCTGGGTACAATTTGTGGGGTCATATAGTCTGTCCTCATATCCATTATGGGACTCCTTATGATATTTTTATTTCCATGTGTCCTGATCTAACTCTTTTACTTTGATTGGTAATATATAGGAAAAATTATAAATTAAATGTAAAGAATAACCAAGAGTGAACAGAAAAAATAATTAGGAAAAAAATTTAAGACACGTGCTCAAGGGGAGCCACTGGATTTGTTGTTGTTAATTTAGCTCCTTATTACTATAAATAACATCGGCTAATAAGAAAAAAAAGTAAATGATATTAAAAAAATTATAACAAAAATTAATTTTGTCAGTTTAACATTCTTATATGATTTTTTTTAAATTTTATGAGAGAGTTCTATCATAGAACTTTGGCACTATAGTTCACCAACAACTTGCATATTTATGGTTTAGTAAATGACCATGTTTTTATTAAATAAATACATAAATATTGATTACCCAAATTCAAATTAAATATATTTTAAATTAATAAAATAAAACAAAATATATACTTTGTTTATAGTCACTTTAATTGAATATTTTAGCTGTGACAGCTGTTTCGTAGTACAACTACATTTTCAAACGTACTGACAAACTAAAATTATGTTACTTATATATAAACAGTAATACCTAATAAAAAACATATTTTTTAAAAAAGATTTTAAAATCAATATGGTACAGTTGTAAAATTTAAAGATTTTATTGCTATATTTTATAAAAGTTTTACAGATTTCAATATTTTCTAATATATCTAGTTTTCGCCCTTTTTGTTCTACATGTAATATTTTTAGGGTTTTGATTTCTGGAAATTTGTGTCCGGTTTCCAGAAAATGGTTTGCGAAATTTGAAACAGCTGTCACGGCTAAAATATTCAATTAAAGTGACTATGAACAAAGTATATATATTTTGTTTTATTTTATTAATTTAAAATGTACGGTCACAAAGTAACGGACGAAACCATAAATTCTTTAAATATATTTTGTTTCACATTATTATTTTTCACTTTCCTACTTCAAAAAAAAATAAAAATAATAATTAAGTTATTTTATTTTTAACAAGAATAAATGACATAAATTGAAAATTATATATATAATTAAACTAATTACTAGATCTGCTATTGGAGAACCATGCCAATATTATTGTATCAAAAATGGAACAGGATGAAGCTCTGATGGAGGACTCCCCAGATGCCGAGGAGTTAAGAAGGTTTGTATATTAAAATTCAAATTTAAATTTAATTTATTTGCTTTTTTATCATATACATACATGACATAAGCTTTGTCCAGAATCTAACTAAAATTAATATAATAGATTTGTATAAACAATGATTCTGCAATAAGAAAAATATGAAATAAAAAATACTAAAAGCATTAATATAACAAACTAAGACAGTAAAATATAAATTTTTAATTTAAATAAAGTAAAAACAATGCAGTTATGTTCTTCCTTCCAGGAATTATTTTCAGGGTTGGCAAAAACCGGCTCTTTGTGTAGTGGTGGCTGGATTTTTACTTTTTGTATTAGATTTTTGTGTTTTTTGGTGGTTTTTTGTGTTTTTGAAGAATTTTTGTGTTTTTCTGAATTTTTGATCGTCCTCACCAGAGTTGGGTCGAATACTGAAATTTGGTATTCGAATACAAATACAAATACCGGAAAAGAACGTATTCGAATACCGAATATTTGAATACTTGGAAGAAAAAAGTATTCGAATACTCGGTATTCATGAATACTGAAGAGCAAAAAACCTCCTTTCTCTTGAAAAAGCAACTCATTTTAATTTTTCTACGTTTTTCCCTAACAAAAATGCAGTGGCCTACCTTGTTCTTGCTTAAAAACTAATCATTTCAAGCATACAAGACGTCTCCCAAATTTTCCAAAAATAACTTTTCCATTTTTTAAACTATTGACTTCACTTTTGGAATGGGGATCATGTACATACTATCTACGATTTACCAGATAGTCATGATTTAAACAGACATAATAAAATTTATTATACACATCCCTTTTGTGTAAAATGGAAATAAATACATATTAGTCTAACCCATTGACGTGTAGTAAAGGATAGAAGGTCATTGGTCTAACCTAATACATAGAAAACATATTTTGCAATGTCACTTTTTATATGTTGTACCAAGTTACTTGTTTTTGTTAATGGTAACCCCAAAGAAGTTAAAATAAAATAATTAATATAGATATATTTTTATTTCCAAAAATAAATGTATATCTGTTCAAAATTACTTACCTATTAGGACCATAGAAACAACAGATCAAGATTTAAAAACATATTGAATTACATTTGTTTTTTTTAAATTTGTAAAACTAACTTCTTAAACTGTTAGTTTGCAAATGATGATATATATGATTTATGTATATCAAATTTTACCCCGTCGTCGGCAAAACCACCGCGAACATGTTTTAATCCGCTTAAGATGCATAAAAAGTAACGTAATATTCATAAAATAAGCAAACAGTATTTAAATTCAGGATTTGAATACCAAAATATAGGTATTTGAATATCAGTATTCGAATACCGGTATTCGAATACCAGTACTCGAATACCAGTATTCGAATATCGGTATTCGAATACCAGTATTCGAATACTAGGATATTCAAAAACGATATTCACAATAAAGAATACCGAATACTGACCAAAAAATATTCCGTCGAATGCCGAATACCAAACACATATTTCTATTCGAATAGTATTCGATATATAAATATATAAATGTATTCTGAATAGAATTCAGAATACCGAGTATTCGAATACTACCAAACTCTGGTCCTCACCTTAAATTTTAATATCAAATCGGCAAATAGCAAATTGGCGGCAGAAGAAAATGTCTTTTGGAATGATCTACTGATTTCATACAAAATTACCAGCTGTTACGAATAAAAGACACTGAACTGTATTCCAAAATCATTGTTTAAAACTTCTGTAATTAACAGTATTCCAGCATATAGTAAGTGGTGGCAAACTGTCAAATCTAAATTTAATTATTTAATAAAATCTCCATAGTTGTGCTGCAACATTTGCTTTTTGTAGACAATATTTAATACTTATAGATTTGTCTGGAATGACTTAAAAACAGGCTTCATCCAGAGAGAGTTCCCAAACTTGTAAAATTATTGGGTATTATCATTATCTATGATATTTCAGTATTCTAGAATAAGTACTATTTTATTTTTATGTTTTTAATAATATTTCTCGTTAAAAATAGTTTGTTTACTGGACTTTTGTATGGATTTTTGTCTAGTGGCTTTTTGTTTAAAATTATAACGGTTTTTTTACTACAAAAACCAGTGGCTTTTATTTTGCCAATCCCATAGATAACGTACATTTAGATCTGCAGTGACAAGAAGCATTTTCGGATTTTTACGACCGCGCGCAGTGGGTGGACGAACATGCGCACTTAAAAGCCTTGGCAAAATACAAACACCGGCACCCCGTACCCTTCGTCCGCGGTCTGACCGTAACGCTCATTAGCTACCGTAGTTCGAACAGAAAACCAGGGCGCCGTCAACACATTCTTTCCTATAATGCGAATAGTTTGTTTAGGTCCGGGTGCGTTTACCCTCAACTGGCTTGCGTACAAACCAGTTTTTTCGCCCATGAAATGTAACTTTTGTTTCGCGCAGGTTATAACATTAGCAATCCATTGAGATCAGTGGCCAATCCTGATTATTTTAGGTCTTAAAAGACTCCTTCTGGTAAAAACCTTTTCAACTGCCTTCTAAATGCCCAAATCATATTTGAATCTTTTACTTCTTTGGGTAGTTTGTTGTAGGTTCTTGGGCATGCATAGTATGGTGATTTTTCATACATTGCTGGGGAATGGCTTGGATATACCAATCCATTTCGATTTTTGATTAAGTGGTCATAATTTCTTTCATTGTGCCTGAATTAATCCGTATTTTTATTGACATACCGGGTGTCGCTCCGTCGAGCGGGACATAGGGAATCCCATGTAAATTTTGAAGTAGTCAAATATTGGCTCCCCTAATTATTTTAGAAAAAAATGCTGTTAGGATTTATTGAAGAGCACAATAAGTTCCACCCAAAATGAACAATTTGAGCAATTTTCAACCAATCAGTAAAGAGTAAACTGCTTAAATACTTCTGCAACGTAGTATCTCATTATACACCCTGTACTCTTAAAATCAATAATAAAAACACCATATCGATTTATCAGTGACAATTTAGATCATTAATTTATAATGTCTTTGCCAAAACTGAACAATTTTATACGGGAATTTTAAAAAGAATCCTCGCTTTTCATTTTAGTTTACAGCTAATTCCAGCACATGCACTCACTGTTACGCAAGACAATAAAACAAATTTGTCTACAATTAGAAATCAATTTGTGACGAAAATATCAGGATTTAATCAAATGCTCAAATATTCCTCCATTGACTGCCAGACAATAACCCAAACGATTATAAAACTCATTTCTTACGTTGGCTAGTTGGTACATCGATATTCTGGCACATTCAGCGGAAATGGCATTCCTTAGCTGGTCTAAATTTTCATATTTAAAGCAAATATTTTGTATAAAACCTCTGTCAGTGTTTGTCTCTCCATCATCTCTAAGCAAAATTCTAGTCGTCGTATTTCGTCTCCGTTTCTTAATTTTTGGTGTCTTTCGTACTTGTAAGCGTGGTATTTACATCTTTTTAAAATTCGAGATATTGTGGTGTGGTCTTGTCCAGTAATGTCCTTCAGTTGTCTCGTGCTAATGTTTTCTTCGGCCTCCTCTACACAAAGTATCACGTCTAAATACCTCTCGTTTTGTACAATTTGTCTCTGATTTTCACAACGATTTTCTTCACATTTGCAATTATTGATTACTGTGCCTGTAGTTTCAATTTTTTTATCATCCATTTAATTATCGATTTACTTGGTATTGGCCTATTGGGAAATCATGCTGCAAACATGTCCGCTACTCTTCGATAACTATTCCCTGATAAAACCATTTTATAATAGTGATTTTTCTTGATTTGAGTAGTCTATTATTTAAAAATGATGTGACATTGATCTGACAACTTGAGAGTAAGAGGTTAAATATTTTTTCTGGTAGTTTATTTAAACTTCTAATAATACAGGGCGCGTAAGAAGATAGGAGATTCGTAACTTATTTTAGTATTTATCTCTTAGCTGGCGGACTGAGAAGAGCTGAAATTTGTACACTGGGTACAACTTTTGGTGCTCTTTAAAAATCCTAAAATTATTTTTTTCTAAAATAATTAGGGGAGCCAATATTGGACCACTTCAAAATTTACATGGGTTTTCCTATGTCCCGCTCGACGGAGCAACACCCGGTATATGGAGCATTTAAAAATTAATATTGATAGGACAGTAAGAAGTTTGTTCTCTTTAAGTTTAAGTTCTCTCTTCCACTGGCTTCAGACCAAAAATTTGTCTAATAATTCGCTTTTGTGCCGTCACTACTATTCGATTCACATTAACTACTTGTCCTCACAGTATGATATTAGAACTTAAATAAGGGTAAGCCACTGCATTATACGTGATCATTACCACATGTGTAGTTTTTTATTGTTATATTTTAAATATTTATATTTATATATAATATTTTATAATGTATTTTTCCGTTAGGAAAATAATTTTGAAGAACAAAAAAAGGTTCTCACCACTTCCCCTTTTCTACTCCAACAATATTTCTAAGTTTCTAAATCAAATTAACAATTTATAAAGTCAATCTGCCGCCCCCTAAAAATTTGCCGCCCTAGGCTCCAGCCTACCTAACTTGCTGGTAAATCCAACACTGCATATGAGAATTAAAAAGAGTTTTTTAGCAACCCGATATATTTTTTAATGGATTTACTTTATTATTACAGAACAGCCTTAAGAGATATGCCTCAATGTCTTACCATAAAGAGGTGTGTGAAAGTTAAGTTATCGAAATCAGTAAGTCAAAAATCGAAAAGGAAGCCGTTAAGCTGTTACAAAATGTTTAAATATCGAATAAGCATGGCCATCACAAAGGTAATCTATATACAGGGTGATTAAAAAATCGATCACGAAACTTAAGGGGGTGATTCTACTTGATAAAATAAGGGTAGAGCTTCATATAATTTGTTTTCAAAATGCCATTCGTTTTCGAGTTACAAGCTGTCAAAGTTCAATTTTTATTTTGGTTTTTTCGCCATATTACATTTATTTTTTAACCAATCCAGTTGATATTCGGCACACAAATCAGGCTTTGCAGATTCTAAAATTTTAAGACAAAAGTACTTTTTAAATACCGCCAGAGGGCACTTTACCTAAAACTTAAAATTTATTTACATCATAACTTTTTATTTTGATAGATATCGCAAAGCTGGGGGCGCCATTTTATAGACAATCAAAAACTTAAAAAATAAGGTACTCTTTATTAAAGTCGATAAACCTCACCGTTTAGGCACCAATAGACATCAAAGTTTTCATCAATTTCAATCAAACTACCTACATACATACAGGGTGTCCAGCAACTCAACAAAAAGTTTTTTAAAAATATTTAACACACCGAAGTTCAAAAACTAAGACGTTTAGGACATATCTTTATATGAAGTTTTTTTCTTATTTTCTGTTGTAGAATCGCCCCGTAAAAAAATTGAAAAAATTTATAAGAAGCCCCACCCTTATTTTGTCAAGTAGAATCACCCCCTTAAGTTTCGTGATCGATTTTTGAATCACCCTGTATTATTATCCTCGTTTTACACTAATGTATTACATTGGTTTAAAAAGTCAGTAACCATAGTTACTTACTAGGTATTTGCCTCAATATAAATTGATCTGAATATACTTACAATTAATTTTTAAAATATATATTTTTTTTTAGTTAAAAATAAACATTAAAGACTTGGCTTACATTTTTGAGCTGTGGTATAACCCTTTGAAGCAAATCGAAGGCAATTTTGGAACTGGAGTGGCCTCGTTTTTTAAACTTTTGAGATGGCTATTTTTGGTGAACCTTACCATTGCAATCATAACTGTTTCTTTTATTGTCATCCCTAAAGCTGTGTATAACCCAACCAGTCCACCACCCAGAGATTGGAGTAGTATTTTAGGAGATGTATTTACTGGAGAGGTAATGTTATTTTTAGTCAATATACAAAACGTGTTTTTAGTTATTTTTAGGGTTGGTCAAAAAATTGACTATTTTTATTTTGTATGATTGTATAATTAACAAATTGTGAGATTGGAAATTTTTAAAATGTGCAAAAATGTAATGAGGCGGATCTACCTATTAAAATTAAAAGCTCGTCGTGGCTAAGCATTCTCTGAAGGTGCCTAGAAACCAATTTTTTAATGTCAAAAGTCAAAGTAAAATTAGTCTTTTTTTTTAACCTACCCTAGTGATTATAGGGTAGCTTAGTTCATTGGATTTGTTTTTATTTTATTATGATGTTTTTTTCAATCTTCATTTTAAAAGTCATACAAAAGACACCATTTATATGTTGAGTCTAATATTAGAAAAAAATATGATATTGACTATCATCCAACTACTTTTTCCATTAAATTATTATCGGCAATATCATGAAATGGCGCACAGTGCAGCATGGACTATGGAACAAAGACACAACACAAGACATATCAAATGTGATATTTTTGTAAAGCTCTTTGCACGATATTTATAATAATGATATCATTTACATGGTGTTGCATTTTAAAATATCATACTTTTGTACTACCCTGTATATTTTGGGAACTATAGAGTAACCTCAATAAACTGATATTTTTGTTAGTTTTATAGGATAAAAAGAGAAAAGTTAAGGATATTTTAATTTATAACTGGACCTGTAGTATTTACAATTAGTTTATACAAAAACTGCAAATAATTTTTATAATTAACGAATTGTACAAATTACTTTTGGATCATTAAGATCTTGAATGATAAAAGCATTTATAATTAGCTCTACAATTATTTTTTTCTTGCTCTATTGCCAAAACCTAAGCTTTAAAATAGTTTTTAGCAGCGTTGCTTTAATTGCAACTTCAAAGATGATAATCTTAATCTACATTAAATTTGCTATAAAATAGCAAAAAATTATAAATATACCTTTTTATACTTTTATTTTATAACTTAGTGAATTTGCCAAAAGAAAACAATAAATAAAATTCTAGACCATCTTTTAATATAAAAAACAAATTAATGATAAAATAATTAGATCGTTAAGATTATATTAAGATTTACATGTATTTGACGCCTTCATCATATAGTACTCGCAAAAAATACTATTTTTTAACACGCTTTTATTAACTTGGGTTGTAACTATCTATCTATCTATCCATCTATCCATCTATCTATCTATGTAACGGAATCTTTGAGCCTAATTTTAACCAACTTCCAGCTATTCGATTTCTTTGAAACTTTGCACACGTATTAAGGACCCATGACAATGCAATAATCTGCAAACAGTATTCCGTTATCCTGGTTTGGATCGCCAGGAAAAAAATCCATTATATTATAAAAACAACACCTGTGTTGCCATCTTTTGGCAACATTCCAAACTTTTCTCAGGTTTAGCTACTCTTGACAAAATGGCGAAGGAATTTTTAGTGAATAAACTGGAGCATTTTAACATACATACATACATACATAAATGCATATCGAACTAAAAAATGAAAAATAAATAATAGTTTAAAAAACTAAAAAACACGCTTTTATATGCAACCGAACTAAAAATTAGAAAATAATTTTTTATTAAAAAAATATTGTCACTTCATAGTAAAAAGCGTGGGGTGCATTTTACAATTTTTTCATAACTTTTCCCTCATAGATATTGGCAAATATAATAATTATAACATTTAATATATTAAGCACCCCACGCTTTTACTATGAAGTGACAATATTTTTTTTAATGAAAAATTATTTTCTAATTTTTAGTTCGGTTGCATATAAAAGCGTGTTTTTTTAGTTTTTTAAACTATTATTTA
>JACEGR010012675.1:0-10943 GCA_014170235.1 Listronotus bonariensis | reverse complement strand
AAATTAATAAAACAAAACAAAAAATATACTTTGTTCATAGTCACTTTAATTGAATATTTAGCCGTGACAGCTGTTTCGTAGTACAACTACATTTTCAAACGTACTGACAAACTAAAATTATGTTACTTATATATAAACAGTAATACCTAATAAAAAACATATTTTTTAAAAAAGGTTTTAAAATCAATATGGTACAGTTGTGAAATTTAAAGATTTTATTGCTATATTTTATAAAAGTTTTACAAGGGGTAGATTTCCTAGGTCAATCTGTGTGTTAAGCAGATGTACATTCTGTTTTTTATGTTTATAGATTTCAATATTTTCTAATGTATCTAGTTTTCGCCCTTTTTGTTCTACATGTAATATTTTTAGGGTATTGATTTCTGGAAATTTGTGTCCGGTTTCCAGAAAATGGTTTGCGAAATTTGATGTTGTTTTCCCTAACCTATAACATGAGTTATGTTCTTTAAACCTAGTTTCGAAATTTCTTCCCGTTTGTCCAATGTAACAGCTATTACACTCTTCACAAGTAAGCTTATAAACTCCTGATTTTTTAAATTTATTTTGTTTATCTTTCACATTAAATATCATGTTTGATAATCGATTTGATGGTTTATGTGCTATTTTCTGATTTTGTTTAGACAGGGTGTTCGAAATTTTTTGTGATATTTGGCCAAAATAAGTTAGGGTTTTAAATGGTTGGTTTTGTTTTTCAGGTATTTTTGGGTAAATTTGGTTGAGGGTGAGTTGTTTACGTTTCTTATTAATTATAGAGTTTATTAAGGGTGGAGGATAACCATTGTTTTGAGCGATGTTTTTTATAGTGTTTAATTCTTTTTCTAAATTTTCTTTGGAAAGTGGAATGGAAAATGCGCGATGTATCATTGATCTGTATGCTGACATTTTGTGGGTAATTGGATGTAAAGAGTCATTAGGTATTGTAATATCAGTAAAAGTTGGTTTTCTATAGATATCAAAATTTATGGTTCCGTAGTTAGTTTTTGTTATTTTAAGATCTAAAAAGTTAATGGAGTTTTGTTGTTCTATTTCCAAAGTAAATTTAATCTTAGGGTGTATAGAGTTAATATAATTAAGAGTATTTTTTAGCTCTATCTCGTTTCCTGAAAAGCCGACAAGTATGTCATCCACATATCGGTACCAAAATATAACATTATCTGAATGTTTGGAGTTTATAAATGATTCTTCTAGTTTTGACATAAATATCTCCGCCATTAAAGGGCTTAAAGGGGAACCCATAGCTAGTCCGTCTGTTTGTTTATAAAAGTTTCCATTATATTTAAAATAATTTTTGTCCATACATAATTTCAAAAGTTTTAAAATGTCCTCTTTAAGAGATGGGTTCATGTTTTTATTGTTTAGTTTTTCTGTTATAATTTTGATACAATCGTCTTTTGGTATATTTGAGAACATGTTAGTAACATCAAAGGATGCTAAAATTGCGTTTTCTGGTAGACTGAGATTTTTTAGCTTTTTTGTCAGGTCTATTGAATTTTGAACTGAAAATTTGGGTTTAAAGTTTAAGACATCTTTTAAAATATGGTTTAATTTTACTGATATTTCCCTTAATGGTGTATTTGAGTATGACACTACTGGCCTTATAGGAGCATTTTCTTTATGTATTTTTACTAAGCCGTATAAAATTGGTGGGGATGGGTTTTTGTTAATTAGAAAATAGTTTTCCCTATCAGAAAAAAGGTCGGTGTTTTTTAGGGTATTTTTTAGTTCTACTTGTATTTTTTCGGTTGGATCTTTATTTAAGAGGGAGGGTTTTTCTTTATTTAGAAAATCATCCATTTTTTCTTGGTAGAGATTTTTATTTAATATAACTATGGAGTTGCCCTTATCGGCTCTAGTGACAGCTAGATCATTTTCTTTTATTTTCTTTTGGATGGACATAATTGTTTTCTTCTCAGGCGGTTGAAGGTTAGGTGGAGAAGTTTTAAAATTCTTAATTATACTTGAAATTTGATCTTTTGGTATATTATCTTTATTATTAAAAGAGGTTTCCACGTCTGTTATGATAGTTTCTATTGTGTTTTTAGGATTAATTATGGGGGATTATATTTAGGTCCTTTTTCTAGTAAATTTGTTTCAGTATGTGAAAATTGTGTATCTGATAAATTAATAACTCTGTTAAAAAAATTTATAGAATTGTTTGTGTTTGTGTATTTTTCGGGGTTTTTCTTTTTATGATTAAGTTGTTTAGCTTTTTTGATTGAGTTAAATATTTTTTATGAATAATTAGGCTTATTTTGGATCTAACATTATCATCAAGGATATCAAATTCTATTGGATGGAGTTTATAAGTAAGTTCTGAGTGTAATACCTTTATATGAAGGAGTAGAATGTCTCTTGTCCGGAACCATTTGCGGGATTCTTCTTTTAGCCATGTGGTTTTCGCTGTGAGGACTGCTTAATAATATATTTGTTGGTGACTTCTCGCTTAAAGAGTGATTTTCCTGATTGTATCGCATTTATTCATGTTTACCCTTTTAAAAAATAATACATTGACTAGAACTGTAGATTACTAACATATTGGTTTACATACACAGAAATTTTATATTTTTAAAAGTGTTTTGCTTTTATTTTCGTGGCATTTTTGTGAATAGGGCAAGATTATTATTTTTTTTTTTTGGGTATCAGACCTAACCTCAATGGGGAAGATACCTCTAAAATGTATTTTTTTTCATAATATATTAGTTTAGTCCTTAAGAACACGTCACTTAAATTTTTGAACATAATTTTTAGTATTTCTTATATTATAGAGACGGCAAGTCACTATAATTAATGAATTTTAATGTAGCCATACAAACTTTAAGTGTATTTTTCTTAAAACTACATTTTTTAAATTGGCGGACACGATAACTTAAAAGTCATTGACCGATCTTTCAGAAATTTTGCACACATCTTTTTAGCAGCAGTACTTTCTTTATAAACCAACAAAATTCCGAAAACAAAACAAAAATATATATTTTGAAAGCAAAAACGATAAAAAAATTGTGCTAAAATGTCATTTTATTTTTTTCAAGCAATTCCACGAATTTAGTTTTTTGTAGTTTTACCGACAAATAATGACAATAATACACACAAAAAAACGGATTTTAACTTTCAAATTACTAGAACCGATGCTAGAGTACCCGCGGATTATGAAGTCTTTCTCCGACCTTCCTAGAAGAATTTAGAGTACAGCCGCCATTTTTATAAATAAAATTAAAAATGTATATTTTTTTTAAACTTTAGTAAACACCATACTAATTTAAAAAAATAGGGATTCGAAATTTTGTTTAATATTTACAGCCCTTTTTTATATAATGGCAGCAAATCAAAGCTTGCAAATATCGCAGTTACTGTTAATTTATTAGCTATTTTAAATATTCTATAATAAATAATATCTTCTTAACAAAGAACTTTTTAGGTAAGCATTTCGCCATCTTCTTATCTTCAAATACCAATTGTAACTGAAAACCGAACTTTATTATATTTGTATTATTAAAATTTGCACCCAAATGACTTAGGCTAAGTTTCAGCAAACTTGGGACAGATAATGGTGACATTTTGGACCCTTGAGATGTCAGACGAAAGGTAGATACTAAATATTTAAAATCTGATTAAATTGCTAATGAAATTTTCAACCCGAACTCTAGTTTTGTAACCAGTCGTAAACGCCAACTTGTTAAAATTTACACTCCCTAATTTGAAACACTTTATATTTTCTTTACAGGCAATATTTTAAGAACTTTGGAAATTTGTTTTCAGAACCCTTTAAACATGTAAATTTTAATTGCCTTTAGGCAAATATCTTTTTGAAAATTGGAATTAAAGAAGGTCAAACAGTATAACTTTTGTTGCGTGCTTTTACAATAATGAAACAAGTGAAAAGTTGCCTAATGGCAATTATTATTGTAACTTTCTACGCTCTTTGGATTTTTGAATTACTTTGGTTTTCACAAAATAATTTATTAATTTTTTTATTTGATACAAAATAATTTAGCAATATTCTAATAAAAAAAGGGTTAGGTTTTTAAAAGTAATTCATTTGCCTAAATTTATATTTATGTACACAATTAAACAGCCAAAAGTTAAGTTTTAAGAAAAGCGAAAAAAACCTTTAAAGTTTTTATTTTAATTTAAAAAACCACTTAGGTTGCCTATTTATGGGTATTTTAATGTATTTAAAAAAAACAGCAAGAAACGGTGAGAGCTTTGTTTTATGGAAATTCTTTTTAGACCAGACGAAGTTCCGGCATACTCTCCAATTACCAAATATAAACTTGTTGTAATAATACCAACGCGATTTTCTTTTAATGCTTTTGCTTTTGTTTTTCTTTTTGCTAAAATGTTCTTAACATTTTTGTATATTTACTTTGTAAAACATAAGTTTCGTGCATTATTCTGGTCATTTTTAACAAAAGCAAAATTGAACATAGCTTCAAAACACACTGTTATCAAAAATTCACAATAACACACAGTGATTAATATTTCTTACTGTATAAAAAAATATAATACAAACACCTTTTTTTTGTTTGGTACACATATTATTTTTAATTTAATTTTTTGCGAAACTAGATTATGTTAATTTATTTGATTATTTTTTCAATTATAAGAAGTACAGTAAATAAAAGAATTTCTTGTGGACAATCACGAGTAAAGCAACCATATCCAAGTAAACAGTAAACATGTTTACTAATGAAAACTGCTGAAGATCGTGTTTTATTTTCTATAAAGTTATTTTAGGAAAGTTTTGACACCTCAAAGTTAAATAATAATAGCTACAATGCAAATAAATAGTCAAAGGTTCGATTATGATAAATGATCATGTTTTACAGATTAAAGTAATTTTAATAGGGCTGTTGTTTTAAGAGATAATACGTTTACATTATTTTGTGTATAAAAGTGTCCACAGCGACTTATTATTTTACACTTTTGAACTACTCATTATTTATTATTTATAAGGTCTCGTTTTGTTGCTTGTTTCTCATTATTAGTCAATACTTAAAATGTTATTAGGTTCTAAATATTGTAAAGATAGTTTTTTTACTTATTTTTCTTTGCATTTAATTTTTTAGAAAGTTAAACTAACTCTTGCAGTTTACAGTTTGTCAATAATTACATTTATTTACAAAATTAAAATGCATTCTTTAAAGTTGGTAATGAGTTTTAAAAATTATTATTGCTATGATTGGTAAGTTACTATTTTTAAAACACACCAGAATAAACACGTCAAAAAATATTCAATTTTTACGCAGTATTTACCAGGTATAAATTTTCTTTAGAACCACTTTCGAGAATATAAAAGTTTTCCTTGCAGGTGTTACATGGAAGACGTCTTTTCAAATATACGTCCCAATTTTATTATATTTTCAGTGGTGGCTTCCATAATATAGCTGCAATACTGCATGTGTTGATTTTTTAATTAAAAATCATAAAAATGTCACTGTTTTATAAGTTTCTTTATGAAATATTTATAATGTCCAAACATTTAGCACACATTATGTTTGTTTTTATTATTACATTTAAAACAGAAAAAGTAAATTTTTACTGACCTTAAAAAGAAGGAGGTTATCAAGTTGCCTGTATGTTGTTTTTATTTTTTTGTTGGTTACGCTATTACTCCCTCAATTAAGGATCGATTTTTTTTAAGAGTGCACTTCCACCACAGTTCCATTAAAACCCAAGTCGGGATCGCAAAAAAGGCACTAGACCTACTGTTTTCTCTCTGCCGTATGTGGTTCGTGCTGCAAAGCTATACCAGCGCCACCTATTGGTGTAACGTTAAACAATAATTATAAAAATGCGAAGGCAGATTAAAAATTGCTATTACATTTTTTAACAAAATTCATTTTTTTCACCGAACTAAAAGAGAGACAGTAAAAAGCTTAGGGACGTGTAATTTGGTTGATTGACATGGGGGAGGGGTCATGGTGATTTCTAATTAGTTAAATGTGATTTGTTTTTAATGCGTTTTAATAAGAAATTGAAAAAATATATATTTAAAAAACCAGAACTAACCATGACCCCCAATAACAGTTTTACATGACCGTCTGTAACCTTTCAAACCAATCAAATTACACATCCTTGAGTTTTTTAATCTAGTCTTTAAGGGGCACTGGTGGTGTTTTATAGTGTATGTTTATCAATTTAATAGTATTAGTAGTAAATTTAAAAGCAAAAAAAAGTTTAAAATAATAAATTTAGAAAAAATAAAATAAAAAAATTAAATATAATATGTGTATAACCTATTGACGCTAACCTACTAATTGTTAATAACCAAACAAGCAAAAGCTGTTACGTTATAACTTGACTTTATTGTTTTATTATTAATATTTTTTTGTTTGTAAATTTTACTTATTTTTTAAGATCGGTTAATTTTCTTTTTAGGTGTTTTTTGTTTTCTTTAATGCGTCAGCAATAATACTAATAAAATAAATAGCTGATGATTTTTAGGGTCTTATAAAAAATTAAAAAATCTTAGGGTATAAAATTATTCTAATTATCAAGTGGAACGGTAACTGAAACCCGTTAGTAAAACCCTTGTTTAAGTTGACGTACTTATGCCAGCAGGCGTACTTTATCTAATATCACTTTAATAATAAATACCTTCATTAATGTAAATGATATTTTACCCCTACAATTGAAAATCCTATTTGCAAATTAACACTGACTAAAATATTGTTTAATTAGGTTTTGCATATTTGTTTTTTAATTTTCTCAGATGCTTCTATTTAACTGTCAAATTTCTAATATTTAACTATCTTTGATTTGGTTTATACAGGCCAAGCTAAAACTAAAACTATGAAAAATGCCCAGAAACACACTACTTTTATTTTTAAAAATAGAACAAAATTGTATACCTAAGTAAATATTGTAGAGATATGAATTTTATGTTAAAATTTAAAGTTTAACCATGGGGGTAAGAAAAACTGCAATTATCAATTTTTACATTACGCATTACATTTTAAATAATGAGCAATAGAGATCAAGGTTTAAAAGAATATTTAATATTTTAAAACCTTTTGTTAATAATTCGCCGCCTTAACCAAGTATTTTAAAAACTGGTAATGCATAATGTAAAAAAGAGACCAAAATATTTTTTGTCTTAAAATCTTTTATTTAGGATTTTGACATAAAATTCAATTCTATACATTTACTTATACAAGTTTGTCAAATTTTTAAAAATAAATGTACATTACTCTTGGTCATTTTTTTATATTTTTAGTTATAACTCGCCCGGTATATTACCAAACAAGGTACGTCGCTGCATTTTTCAATTTTTTGTTCTAACTCCTCGTTAGTTTAAAACAAATTTATTTCCTTGACTTTTTTGTTTGATTTACGGTTTTCGCGTAAATAAATAGCAACCATTTCTCGGCATGATCAAATTTCTATCTAATTAAAGAATAAATAGGAATACAAACTGACGATGTCAATAAATTGTTTTTATTTATTTACGCGACAACTATACATGAAACAAAAAAAGTAAAGTAATCAAATTTGTTTTAAACTACACTAAGGATTTAAAAAAATGAAATGCAGTGGCGTACCATTTTTATTTTTTTTTAATAATTACCCTTTACCCTTATAAAGCCTTGATACTTTTAATCGCGTCAACCCTTACTTACCTCACGATTTTAAAATCCAAACCTGTTGTGGCATTATCTACATACAACATACAATAAAATTCTCATTTATATAAATAAAAAAATTGTGACGGTATTTATGTCATTTTTTTTTTAATTTTAAAATTACTGTAACAGCCCTGGATATGGTTGGCCAAGCCCCCAGGCATTTGTTAATTATTCACTTTTATTTTCAAAAAAAAGATTGGGGTTTCATTTATAAAGCTGGATCTTGTACTATATGTTATTTTGTAATAACAACCATAGGCTAAACTGGAAGACTACTGAAAGTACAGAAAATTAACTTCTTAACTACAAAAAAACATTGAAGTGCGATGCAATTAAAAACAAGTCTCAGCACAGAAAAAGTAGTCACATTTTTTTCTTATTATTATTCACATCAAAAAATTAAACAAATCAACAAGTTTAGTACAGTCACTAGCTAAAAACCTGGACATTTTGATAACACCCCTTCCGCCCATATAAAAACCTTAAAAAAGGTGTACTAAAAATTAGGGTAATTATTTAGTATACGGTTTTCTGCTATTTTAACGATTTTTTAAAATATTTTGACGTACATGTTATCTATTAGTTGTCCTTAATAATAATACGAAGGCGCAGTTTTGATTTTTTATTTTTATTTATTTTTTTTTATAATAAAAAAATTTTTTTTTGGCATGTGTCCACTTTTATTATAGCATAGTGACTTAAGGGTCCGATACTTCGGTTTTTGAGTAGAAGCAAATGCTTTGTAGAGTGAATAAAGTATGTCAACATTAGTAGATTTTTGAACAGACCCACCTCAAAAAGTCCTGCTGGCACCCCCCACCCCCTCAAAGTTGGTTAAGGGATTGATATAGTTTTTTTCTAATATCTTCTAAACGGTAAATGATAAAAAACTGATTTTAGTGTCGTTAGATAGAGCACAAAATTCTGCAAAATAGTAATAATTAAAATTGTATTTTTGTTTATTACGTAAGAATCTCCAATATAAAAAAGTTGGAGGGGAGCATCCACCAGGCATTTTTACGATATATCTTCCAAACCGTCTACGAAACAAAAAAAATATAAGATACAAAAAATTAAGGCCAAAGTTTTTCCTATCAAATGGTGTATACCATTATACTATTTTCTTTTAAATTAAAGCTACCAGTGGCGTACAAAAGTAGCACTACACCAGTATAGTAGGTAGTTAAAAATAGAAATTTTTAATGTTATACTTTTATTTTATTTTTTTAGAATATTTCTCACTTTAGTTAATTGGTAATATTACCTGATTGCGCATAATAGTAATAATTAAAATAATATTTTTGTTTTTTTGGTAAGACTCTACAACAAAAAAAAGTCCAAGGGGATTATCCATACGGCACTTTTTACCATATATCTTTCAAACCATTAACAAAAAAAAATAAACAACATAAACGACAAACCACAAAGTTGTCATTTAGGCTATTATCTTTTAAAATAAAGCTACCAGTGGCGTACCTAATTAGTACTACACCAGTAAAGTACCTAGAAATCGAAATATCTAATGTTATTCTATGTGGTTGAACTTCCATGTCCATCTGAATGGGAATGGATTTTGAGAATACTAAATGGACACCACTGTGAACCACTTTAAAAAATAAAAAAATATCATTTGATACACTATTAAAATGTAAATGTAAGATTTGGTGGCAATTGTATTGTTTTTTAAAATTTTTTAAAATGTACCAGGTTATGTTTGTGTGCGGAATGTTGTAATTAGGTATTTTAGGTTGTGTAATAATGTGTTTGTTTTTTTATTGATGTTATATACAGTGTGCCCCAGGATAGATTTTACAAGAGGACAAATGGAACAAAAATTTTTGAATTTTAAAACGAAATTTTGGACAGACCGGTCGCATGGTCCAAAACTAATAAATACAACACTTTACTTCAATTGGTATTAAACAGGGCGAGTTAAAAAATTGACAAAAATATTTATTTTTACTTAACGTGTTTAACTTTAAGTTTTGACATAAAATTTAGTTCTCCACAACATTTACCTATACAATTTTGTCCTATTTTTAAAAATAAAGGTACTTTATTCTTGGTCATTTTTCATATTTTTAGTTATAACTTGCCCTGTATATTACCAATTGAAATAACATTTTGTATTTATTAGTTTTGGACCATGCGACCAGTTTTGCAAAAGGACGATTAAGAATTCCAAAATTTTTGGTGAATTTGTCCTCTTGTAACACCTATCCTGGGACACACTATATAAGCCATATTTGTTATTATCTTTATAATAAAAAGTTATTATAATACTGTTGTTATTTATTTAAAAATATAATGAATCAAATTATAAAACAAAAGAAATAAGTAAATAAAATGTAAAGTATAATTATTAATTAGTAAATCTAAAGTGAAAAATAATCTTTTAAAATTAATAGAATAACATTAAATATTTCGATTTCTAGGTACTTTACTGGTGTAGTACTAATTAGGTACGCCACTGGTAGCTTTATTTTAAAAGATAATAGTCTAAATGATAACTTTGTGGTTTGTCGTTTATGTTGTTAATTTTTTTTTGTTAATGGTTTGAAAGATATATGGTAAAAGTGCCGTATGGATACTCCCCTTCGACTTTTTTTGTTGTAGAGTCTTATCAAAAAAACAAAAATATTATTTTTATTATTACTATTATGCGCAATAAGGTAATATTACCAATTAATATAACTAAAGTGAGAAATATTCTGAAAAAATAAAATAAAAGTATAACATTAAAAATTTCTATTTTTAACTACCTACTATTTATACTGGTGTAGTGCTACTTTTGTACGCCACTGGTAGCTTTAATTTAAAAGAAAATAGTATAATGTTATACATCATTCGATAGGGAAAACTTTGGCCTTAATTTTTTGTGTCTTATATTTTTTTGTTTGGTAGACGGTTTGGAAGATATATCGTAAAAATGCCTGGTGGATGCTCCCCTCCAACTTTTTTATATTGGAGATTCTTACGTAATAAACAAAAATACAATTTTAATTATTACTATTTTGCAGAATTTTGTGCTCTATCTAACGACACTAAAATCAGTTTTTTATCATTTACCGTTTAGAAGATATTAGAAAAAAACTATATCAATCCCTTAACCAACTTTGAGGGGGGTGGGGGTGCCAGCAGGACTTTTTGAGGTGGGTCTGTTCAAAAATCTACTAATGTTGACATACTTTATTCACTGTATAAAGCATTTGCTTCTACTCAAAACCGAAGTATCGGGCCATTTTTGAACAATAAGTCACTAAGCTATTATGGACAATTAGCAACGTTCTATAAATG
>JACEGR010012674.1:0-10944 GCA_014170235.1 Listronotus bonariensis | reverse complement strand
ACCTGTTGGCGGCCACGACCAGAATTCATTAATACCTTTGAGTATATTGGTACCTGGAGGTAGCCTTGCCGCTTTGCCGTGCCAAAAAACAGATCCATAAAACTCAAAAACTGTTACTGGAAAATTGGCGAAAATTGAAAAAAAACAACTTTTTTCCGTGACGGGAAAAAAATTTGGGATTGTATTTCAGGTACTAAAATGTGACTTTTCATAAAATTACTTTTTCCCGTGGAAAAAGTAAGTACTTTTTCCCGGACATACATACACGTAAGTAAAGGTAAATATAAAATTTTAGAATAATTTAGGTAATTTTCTAGAAACCTGCGGCAACTCCGATTTTGACGAAATTTGGTATACGGGGTTTTTTGAGGCGCTGATCACGAATCTGAAAGAATTTTTTGGTGGAAACGTTTCGTTCTTAAGATATTCATCATCAGACTTGAATTTTAAACTAATACTATTTTTACAATTTTCCCCTTCTTTTGCACACAATTCTTTATATGTAGCTAAAGTGGCACACAATATTTGATTTTTACCTTTTAAAACCGCGTTTTTACGTATTTTACATTATTTTTGCATTAAATTGCATAGCTATACTTTGAATCATTTCAATCCCATGCCATGAAGCCATATGTGTAGGTATGGTTGCCGCATTATCAAAGAAAAGTCACGCAATTTAATGCAAAAATAATGTAAAAACGAAGAAAAACGGGGTTTAAAAAGGTGAGAATCAAATATTGTGTGACACTTTAGCTTAAATCAAGAATTGTGTGCAAAAAGAAGGGGGAATATAGTGAAAATAAGCTTAGTTCAAATTTGAACTTTGATGATGAATATCTCGAGAACGAAACGTTTCCGCCAAAAAATCTTTCAAAACCCCAGTGTACCAAATTTCGTTAAAATCGGAGTTGCCGCAGGTTTCTAGAAAATTACCATAATTTATTATACAGAACATTACTTTATATTACAGAACCTTATATTACGAGTCAAGTCCACTGATCTCGCTGGATTGCTAATGTTATAACCTGCGCGAAACAAAAGTTACATTTCATGGGCGAAAAAACCGGTTTGTGCGCAAGCCAGTTGAGGGTAAACGCACCTGGCTCCAAACAAACTATCCGCATTAAGGCCAATTTGTCATTTGTCGACGGCGTCCTGAGTGGCTTTCCAGCGACGAAAATTTTTGTGCGTCACGCTCCAGGGCTTGAAGCTCTTGAACTGCTCTTAAAAGTTAGTCACTGGAACGCATCCTTAGACAAGGAAAAAGAAATACTTTAAGAAATTTTAAAATTTCGTTGTTTTTAACCTTTCTTGTCTTTATAATAATAATCTTTTTAACACGCTTTTATTAACTTGGGTTGTATGTATCTATCAATCTGGCTATGTAACGGAATCTTTGAGCCTAATTTTAACCAACTTCCAGCTATTCGATTTCTTTGAAACTTTGCACACGTATTAAGGAAACATGACAATGCAATAATCTGCAAACAGTATCCCGTTATCTTTTTTGGATCGCCAGGAAAAAAATTCCATTATATTATAAAAACAACACCTAGGATGCCATCTGTTGGCAACATTTCAAACTTTGCTATTAAATGAAGAAGAAATTTTTTAGTTTTACACAATTTGGTTAGTTGCACCATTGGTGTTCAATTTTTATGAACAATAAAAATTAATAAGTTCTTTACACAATTGGGTTAGTTGCACCATTGGTGTTCAATTTTTATGAACAATAACAGTTAATAAATGCCGTTAACACGCTTTTTATTAACTTGGGTTGTAACTATCTGGCTATGTAACGGAATCTTTGAGCCTAATTTTAACCAACTTCCAGCTATTCGATTTCTTTGAAACTTTGCACACGTATTAAGGAAACATGACAATGCAATAATCTGCAAACAGTATCCCGTTATCTTTTTTTTGGATCGCCAGGAAAAAAAATTCCATTATATTATAAAAACAACACCTAGGTTGCCATCTGTTGGCAACATTTCAAACTTTGCTATTAAATGAAGAAGAAATTTTTAGTGGGTTGCAATATATTGGCAACGGTCCAAACATTGCCTGGATTGCCATCTGTTGGCAAAATTTCAAACTTTGCTACTTAATGAAGAAGAAATTTTTTAGTGAGTTGCAATCTGTTGGAAAAATTTTAAAATTTGCCACTCTTGTTCATTAAAAAATTTTTCGCCATTTTGTCAAGAGTAGCAGAAACTAAAAATGAAAAATAATTAATAGTTTAAAAAACTAAAAAACACGCTTTTATATGCAACCGAACTAAAAATTAGAAAATAATTTTTCATTAAAAAAAATATTGTCATTTCATAGTAAAAAGCGTGGGGTGATAAATATATTAAATGTTATAATTATTATATTTGCAAATATCTATGATGGAAAAGTTATGAAAAAATAGTAAAATGCACCCCACGCTTTTTACTATGAAATGACAATATTTTTTTAATGAAAAATTATTTTCTAATTTTTAGTTCGGTTGCATATAAAAGCGTGTTTTTTAGTTTTTTAAACTATTAATTATTTCAATATCTAATTCCATTTTAAATAAATAATTTTAAAAACTCCATCCTTAACCATAAAAACATGTTTAAAGCATAAAAACCAAAAGAGGGGTTGGTGCAGGAGGGGCAAGGGGAAAGAAAAACGGAGTAGCTCAGGTGCATAACACTTTCCGTCACTGGAACGCCATAAAGTAGAAAGAAATTCTCTTAACATTTCTTATTCATAACGATCGTCATACTTTGTTCATTGCATTTTCTGTAAGTACACCGCCGTGAAGTGTTCTAAACATCAGACGATTATCTTCGGGATTTACAGGAAGCGTAAAATCGACTGCTCCAACAAGTCTGTATAATTCGCTTGTATTAGATTTTTGAAAACCTGTTATTGCTTACGCAATTGTTTATCTAAGTATAAGAGTCCGCAACAAAACAGAAAACGGAAGTCAGGGAAGTTTGAAGATCGGTTAACTTACGAATCGGTCAAGCAAGCTTTACACCGAATTTTTCCGAATATAATTTAAGTTGAAAATTTGTTGCTGCGTTGCTTATAAAATCGTTTATCTAGCTGTATAGAGTCAGCAATAAAATAGAAATGGGATGTCGAGGAAGATTGGAGATCGGTTAACTTACAAATCGGGCACGCCAGCGTTACACCCGAATTTTTCAGTTTACCTATCATGAAACCAACCTCCAATCTTCCCTGATTTTTTATTTCTATTTTGTTGCTGACACTATGCAGTTAGATAAACGATTTTGTGGGCAGCAACACATTTTTAACTTAAATTATATCTGGAAAAATTGGGTGTAAAGCTGATTTTTAAAAAGTTAACCGATCTCCAATCTTCCACGACTTTCGGTTTCTATTTTGTTGTTGACTCTTTACACTGTAACAAAAATTTCATAAGGAGCAACAAATTTTTAGATTTAATTTTACCTGGACAAATCGGGTTTAAGGCTAGTGTAGTGACCCAGGAAATTATTTCACTATAGTAAATGAAATTATAAATTATCATTTTAATAATTGAAAATAAAATAGAGTTAAATAAAATAAATATAAAACGAAATAAATTTAATTAAAATTTTATTAAAAGAATTTTAGAAATATTATTTAATTAAATAATTTTTTTGTACTAGGTGCTTCTTTTTAAAGACCAAGTTAAGTCAAAGAAAACTAAAATACTTTTAAACTATTTTATCAAATAAGGCAATGTTTTAAAAGTACCAGTATTTCGAAAAAAAACACCTAGTTTTTTATTAAATCAAACTTAAATTAAGTTATTTAGAATAAAACAATTAAACAGTTATCCAAATAAAAATACAGTAAATGAAATTATAAATTATCATTTTAATAATTGAAAATAAAATAGAGTTAAATTAAATAAATAAAACAAAATAAATTAAATTAAAATTTTATTAAAAAGAATTTTAGAAATATTATTTAATTGAATGGATTTTTTTGTACTACAGGCACAAATTATCAGAATACCCAGATGCGAAAGTGCGGCGAAATACGCTTACTTGTTTCTATGACCTTGAGAAAGAATAAATGGAACATCTGGACCAATGCATGGATCGTAATATTTTTAATTTGTAAAAGGTTAAACCGCACCAAGGCTAAGGAGAGATTGACTTTTATAGTAATTAATTATGCCACTTTTTCATGTGGGGAAAACGCAACAAAAGAATATTACACTATTTGAAAATTAAATTTTTCTTTATTAAAAAATATTACAAACTAAAAATTTTACCTATGCTTTGAAGGGTAAAATATTGTTAGTAGATGTCACGTTTAGATCAATTTGTAATAAAATGTCTCTACCTGGTTGCACAAAACATTTTAAAAAACGATTAAACTAATGGGGGTTTAGAATGTTTAACAAAACGCCATATCAAAAAAAAACGTTGTCTAAAAACCGCTTATTAAATTAATTAAAGGTATTCCGTTTTACTAGCTTAATTGTTTAATAAAAAGTTTTGTGTAACTGGGGATTATAACAAAATAATTGAAAGCAGAGTAACAAGAGTTTCTAAAGAAACCCCGACGCAAACTTTTAAAGCAATGCAGATGTTGCCATAGTAATAAGAGTATGTTATTTTTTGAATACTGAGAAAACACCTAATTTTTCTTTATTTGAAATATAGCCTTTCAAATGGTAGTGCAGCTATAAATAAAAAAAATAGTTTCCTTCCTTTAGGCACATGTCTAAGTATTTTGTAAAAACTTTGTATTAATGTTAAATAGTTTTAAAAAATTATTGCTTTTTTAAGATTTATTTAATATTTACCTGATAAAATAGTAATTTTTTTGGAAGGTTCTCAGAATTATCTGTATTTCTTGATGATAATGGCTTGAAAAATATTGTCGGCACGGTAGCGTTAAATAGACGTTTCACACAAGTTATAATTCATCAGATTTTTTCCAAAAATCCTCTCTTCCGGCAGACACGTATTAAATCGTGGGTGTATATCCACCACGCAGTGGGAGGGACCATAGTGGTGAGAGATTTCAACGAACACGCTTAGTTTCGCATCTGGGTATTCTGATAATTTTTGCTATAGGTGCTTCTTTTAAAAGACCAAGTTAAGTCAAAGAAAATTAAAATACTTTTAAACTATTTTATCAAATAAGGCAATGTTTTAAAAGTACCAGTATTTCAAAAAAAAAACACCTAAGTTTTTATTAAACTAAATTTAAATAAAATTATTTAAAATAAAACAATTTAACAGTTATCCAAATAAAAATTAAAATTCACTTTTATTTACTTTTTCATATTAAGACGGGTTTTCTTTATCCGATACCCGAAAACTGGAACAGACAAAAAGAGTTTGAGTACAAGACTCTCCTTCCACTAGTACTTAGTTGAGGTCAGATATCACACGGTTTTTGTGCCGTGTGGAAACACCGAGTGCAAAATTGGCCACTTGCGGTTGTGCACACGGTACTACATGGAAACTTCCTCGAAAACCAAACACAAATTTGCGCCTGATACTAAACAAACTTTGCAGGTGTTAGTTTGAAAAATCAAAGAACTACGTCAATCAGGGATGATAAAAAAGACGTCTAAACCGCCTGAGGAGTTAGTTACTCGTGATCAGTTATTGCTAAAAGTTCAAACGAATAAATTGGGTCAAAGTACACCCAGATGGGCGGTCCGGAAAAGTTATTAGTACGCAAAGGGGAAATCTGTTATCGACGGGTTTTCAGCCGCGGAAATTATTATTATTTTCTATAAACGTTAAAAACCAAAAAAAAAGTGAATTCTGCGGCATTTATGTAAAGTTTAGTTTTAGTAAAACGTTTTGCATATTATTATTCAAACATGTAATAATTTTGTAAAACAATTAAGTATAAATAAAATAAACAAGTGTTATAGTAAATTCAGTGTGTATTATTGCCTAAAATCACAAATTTGAATTATATTTTCTGAACATAGGGTTACCAGATGAAAATTTGTTTTTTCAGGACAAGCCTTTAAGAAAATCCGGACAAAATCCGGACGCCATATTTTTAGCAAAGTAACAATGTTCACCTTATCTTGGTAATAGTTACCATTTAATTTTTCTAATAAAATAAAACAAGACCAAAAAATAAATGTTTTATTTAAATTTTTAATTGAAACTTACAAAGTAAAACAAGTTACAACACACAAAAAAACTGAATTACTTCACAGGTACTTTTCGCTGCTTTGTATTTTATTTAAAAGAGTTAAATTTTCCGGTAAAAGCACAAAATTGTAAAACTCTGAACAGTTTATATGTTTTAAGTTATAAATAGTCATAAGTATTCCTTTCACAGAAGGTAAAAGCAGTCTATTTCTTTCTTTGGTCCACTGAGCAGCAATAAGTGAAAATATTCGTTCAACATTTGCATTGTGAGATGGGATTGCAAAAATAAATTGGGCTGCTTTTATTAACTGTGAAAAAATTTCTTCAGAAATACTTGCATTAAAGTATTTTGCCCATTTTTCGTGAGCAGGCAAATTGTGGTCATTGGAGTCAAAATTTTCTGATATATATTTTTTTAAATTACAAAATTCATCAAAAAATTTGGCATCATCTATTTCGACTCCTTTTGATATTAAATATATTAATGAAGGCATAACATCACTGTCCCAAATACACTTGGTAATATCAATTAGGCTCATCCATTTAAAACAATGGAATTCTTCAAATGGTTTAAGCCAGTTTTTTAAGTATGTAATCGAATTTTTATACAAATTAAAAAACTCTAACTTTAGCTGATCACATTCGCGTTCTAAACCATTTTCGATGCATTTATTTAAAATTTCACGCACTTTTAGAGGTATGAATTTATTAGCTCTTCTTTCTTCTAAAGTGGAAACAACATTTTCTAAAACTGTCATAGTTTCAATTACAGAATTGTTCTGACGTTCAATTCTTTCTACATTTGGGTGAAAAACAGACATTAAAGAATGAACAAAGAGAAGATAAGCTTCTGCAAAATCGTTTTCAAAAAATAATTTAAGTATATTAGGTGCATCTTGTTGAGACAAAAAATATGCCTTAAGAGGTTCAAACATTTTTAAAACCCTTTCAATAGCCGGAAACAAAGATAGCCATCTAGTCTTTGAGTGATATAAAAGAATCTCAAATTCTGTTCCCACAAATTCACAAAATTCCTTAAGTGTTTCAACTCGTACGGTATAAATACTAAAATAGTTAAATATTTTGAGTATTATGCTTTCTATATCAACTTTCAATTTATCACAGCTATGGTGCACTGCATTATTAAGTACATGAGCTGGGCAACCTACACCAACCAAATTTTGATTATTAATTTTTGTTTTTAATTTGCTATAAACATTATTTTGACCTCTCCTTTCCATTCCACCAAAATTAGTATTGCAGTTATCCCCTGAAAATGCTACACATTTTCTTTCTAAATTATTTGTTTTCAGAACATCTAAAATTAGATCAGAAATGGTTTCTGAAGTTTCATTTGGAGAGCTCTTAATGTCCAATAATTTACATTGAATTCCTCCATCCTTATAATCAAAATATTGTATCAACATTGGAAACATTTTTAATGCATTATGATTGCTTGCGTCTGTAGCCACACCAATAAATGATACCTTCTTAATTCCCTGAAGAGTCAGTTCAAGAGTATATGGTCCAATTATATTATTTATAATTGCCTCCGCCTTAGTCCGCCCACAAGTAACCTTTTTGGCTATGGTTGAATCATGGTAAATTTTTTTGTTTAACTGAAACCAAAAATATACTAGTAATAAACTACCCCTATAAAGTAGTTATTTATACAATAAGTGCATAAAGTTTTCTTTTTGGTGAATGGAAATATTGCGAGCATTAACGTTAGCGAAAAGCACGTGTTGTATACAATATTTTATCTACTACCCAATTTGTAATAATTTTTTCGTTAAAAAACTAATTTATAGTTGTTTGATCAGTACACGTCATGACATTTAAAAAACAATACCGCACTTTGGCCTTCTTGAAGCGTTTTCATGTCGCTTTCGTTCCGGTTCCGGTTGGCAGATAAACAATGGATCGTCTGTCACTAGTCAACCGATCGGTTGACAAGTGACGGACCAACCTTTGTTTAACTGTCAACCGAAAGCAGGACCAAAGTGACGTGAAACCGCTTTTTGATAGTTTACAAAAGAACAAAAGATTCAAAAGATAGTCCGAAATGGCAACCATTGTACTGCTGTCTGGTCATAGTCATAGTACTCAATAATAATTAAGACCATTTCTTTTTAACAAGTTAAAAAAATTGGTCTTTATTTTACGCTTTTGTAGTTTTGTATGAATAAAAAAGGTGTACTTTACGTATGGAAATACGTGAAAAAAGGACGCGTTTTTAATTATTTTTCATTTATACTCTTTACAAACACCCTGAAGGGTAATTACATGTATCGAGTTTTTAACGCCAAATATTTTAATAATTATAAACTAACCTTTATTGTGCAATCCATGGACTTATAAGATTGATGATGGCAGACAGTATGGAAAGCCAATGTTGCTTCAGCTGCTTTTATCGATTTGTTTTCTCCTGAAGTTACCACAAAATTTCTAAGACCAGAAGTTCCCGCTTGAGCATTTAACATTTGTTTGTGCTTTTCCTTTTTATATGGGTCTCAATATCAAGCTTACCCTTATGGGCAATTGATATTGAACAATTGCAAACATTGCAAATTACCTCGCTACTGGTCTTTCCTTTCTTAAAGGAAGGATACAATTGAAAAATTTCATCCGAATAAGTACATTTGCGTTTCGGCATTACAAAAACTATTTTATAAACCTTTAAAACGATGCGCAATCAAAAATTAGCTCACTGAAATAGCAAAACTCTTAAACTGCGTGAACTAGTGTTGGAACCTTTCAAATGATCTTCTGAATGATATTCGAATATCGAGATATTCGAAATGTTTCGAATATTTCTTCCGAATATTCGTATTTCGTCGTGAAATATTTCATGAACGATCAGTCATGAATTTATATTCGTAAACACCGAACACAAATACGAAAGATACCGAATGAATGATGAATGATATTTATATCTAGGCGTTTAATATAGACAACCCGTAAAACATACCACAAACCATTAGTAATCAAACAAACAAAGAATATCAGCTGTAATTATTTATGGGTAAATAGCGCCAAAACTCAAAAACACTCGGAATAAGACGTGAAATAATTCGTTGCCGCAAATAGCAACAATCTTTCAATCGATATTTCGACAGAATAAAAGCTTATTGGCAATGAAATATAAAATGTTTCGAAAGATCTTTTGCATTGAAATATGAAATGTTTTGAAAGATGTTTCGAAACATCTTTCTCAATGAAATACAAAATGTTTCGAAAGATCTTTCGAATATTAAAATCTTCCGAATACGAATATTCGAATATCGAAATCTTTCGAATATGCACACCACTAGCGTGAACACTCGGAAAATAATGTAAATAAAGGGGCCCATTCACTAGCGAGCGCGGTTGGACAACGAGGTTGGCCTGACGTTGGCGGTTATGGCGACTCACTGGCGATCCACGCTGGCCAACGAAGTTGTGGTTATCTGTCATCGTTCGTATACACAGTGAAATAAAAAGTTTCGTATTATCATCGATTATTTTATTGAATAAAGTTCTTTTTGCGAATTATGCCACTAACAAAAAAGCAATTACTAGCTGTCGTTTCAATTATGGAAAATGATGGTAATACTGTGAAAAAGAAAAAAAAGTTTGGGTGAAAGAATGGTTAAAAAACAGAGACCAATGTTCAGATTTGAATTTATTAAGAGAACTAAGAACATCAAGCCCTGATGACTACCATAATTTCCTGAGAATGGATGAAAACACTTTCATCAAGTTGCTGGAAATGGTAAGACCATTCATAACAAAGCGAGATACAAAACTTCGTCAGGCTGTATCAGTCGAGGAAAGGTTAATTATATGAATTATTTTAATACAATTGGTATTGTACCTTGGCAAAATAAAATGTTGTAGAAATATAATTAATCAATAGTTGCCTCCGTCAAGTCTGCATCTTCATCGCTTATATCATTCGAAATGTTTTTCCTGGTTTCCTCCTGATCTGCTGTGAAGAGAAGTAAGTTGTAATACCATAAAGTTGGTTCATTTTGTTCAGCTTCATCACCGCCCATTCCGGATTTAACATGTTTTATTTTTTTCAACTCTCTTCGGAAGGAAGAACGTAGGGATGATATTTTTTTCTTTACAACGTCCTTAGTCGCATTTTCGATACCAAATCGTTGGTACACTTCAATTAATGCGGAATAACCCTTTTCTTTTAGAAATCGATTGGAATACTCAGGAGACTTTATTTTCCACAATGCATTATGTTCTTTATAAATATTAATAAACTCTGTTATAAATTCAACTTCATTATGTTTTTTTGAGCCATCCTGCATTTATTTGTTGTTAGCTACCATACACAGGACAGCAAACAGCGAGCGCAACAACAAGCCCAACAAAGATTTCAAATCAAACTGAAAACCGGCGAACCGCCGTCAACGTGTTGCGCTCGCGTTGGCGCCAAACACCGATTGGCGAACATACGGGGAGCGCAACCATGTTGTCCAACCGCGCTCGCTAGTGAATGGGCCCCTTAAATCTATTGGTGATTCCCCGCATTCTCGCTGCCGACCTTGGCTGACTGCTGCGCCGCGCTTGCCAAACGATAGTCACCGCGCCTTTTTATTCGGCTAAAGGTGAATTTACACTTCTAAATTTATAAACGATTTTTTACATTATTTTATTATTTTATGTTTTTTGGTGATTGGTTTTTGATATTTTCTGTTATTTGTTTTTGTCGTTTATAAAGACAACTACTTTAAAATCCGGACGTTAGTGAAAAATCCGCCCGGACGCAATTGAAGAAGTAAAAATCCGGACATGTCCGGATTAATCCGGACGTCTGGTAACCCTA
>JACEGR010012673.1:0-10944 GCA_014170235.1 Listronotus bonariensis | reverse complement strand
TAAGCACCGTGAAAACATAGTGTATATGTGTGTGTACAATGACAATAATGTGCAATAATGAGCCATAATAATAATATATACATATATATATATATATATAGCAACAACAGTGTCAAAATTGATGTCACGTATTCAGTGACGCAGATAATTATTTTTAAGGGAGAGGTATTAAAATATATAAAGTATATTTAAGCGTCGTTTTTAATGTTAAAATAGAGAAATGGTAGCAAGAAAAAGGCTCTCATGCTTACTGACTCTCTAGTACAATGCATGTAACAACAAAAAAAGGCCTTCAACTTAGAAACGCTATAGTGCCTGGGCCAGTAATAGACTGGAATTTGTAATAAGAACCATTTTAAAACCTTTTTAGGGGTTTCCTTTTGACGAGTGTATCAGGAATATTCATACCGTCATATAAAGCTGCGTCCAAAATTGCAACAATTGGCCAAACATTCGTCCAAACAAACTAACCTATTTGCGCGCTCATTTTATCCAAATGTTGGGCTATTTGGCGCGCTATTCGGCGCGGCGAATTGTTGCAAGTCTGGACGAAGCATAAGAAAGCAACTCTTTAACCAAAACTATTAATTTTTCGGATGTAGGAGTGAGCAAACGCGTTGCTTTTTTGTGGAACATTGTGCCAAAAACCCGGTTACAGTCACGAAATCATAAGGCTCACACACATATTTTGAGTATCGGATTGGTCGGGTTTCGTGACTGTAAATCCTACCATGTAATTACATGTAAAACATTGTGGGAAACTTGTCCGACAAAAAGCGACGCGTTCGCCAAGTTCGACAACCCAAACGTGTCAAAACTGATAAGCTGGGTTAAAGCGCAAGTTCCATATATGACGGTATGAATATTTGTGATAGACTCGTCCAAAGAAACCCTAACTAAAGGGTTTTAATATGGTTCTTCTTATCATGAATTCCATTTGATTACTGGCCCAGGTACTACTACTTGACTTAAGTGTTTGAAAACTAAGTGCACATGTTTTGAGGGCATATTTTTGAGGTAAAAAAATGACAATTTTTCTATAAAAAAGGTTTTAAGGTGTTTTTCAAAACTAATGTCCACTCTGTTAAATGTTACTTCTTTCAAGGCATTAATTCGGATATAATTTTTGGTATACCATTTTATTATATCGCAGAAGGTTGTTGGCTCTATTATCTTACTTAATACATAATTGGTCATACAGGGTTTGGGTGTCCCACCGGAAACTGCTGCGATGGATTTTTCGAAATATAGGCTTTGAAAAAATTGCTTACGTTATTAAGTCAGTGGGCGACATACAACTAAAATATATTGTGAGTTCTACCACTTCCGGTTATACCGGAAGTTAATATCAACTTTCTTATTTTAAGTGAAACACTCTATATATTATTTATTTTTTAGATTCTGCGTAAAATTCTAAGCCATTACTATAACCATCAATTTTATCTAAACAAAAGCATTTAATATTTATTGGGGTTGGGTTCCTCGTAGGAAGCAAACTTCTTTAGTAGACTGTATTGATATTTTTACAATTAATTAATGCAGAGTGGTCAACATTCATCGTTAAAAATTATAACGACAAAAACCATAAAAGTATTTTTTTAATGGAAACCCCCATCATTTTTGACATTTCTATTATCATCAAAAATAAGGGTAAGTTTGTATTGGCATGTTTATTCCAAAAATTTATAGTTTTTGAAATATTAAAAATTTATTATTTATCCATTCTAACGATGCTTTTAAATACCGTGTTAAAAGTATTGTTAGAATAGATAAATATTAAATTTTTAATATTTCAAAAACTATAAATTTTTGAAATAGACACCCTTATATAAACTTACCCTTGTTTTTAATGTTTAATAGGATAAGGTAAAGCAAGATTTCCATTTGAAAAAAAATGACTTTTAAGGATTTTGTCGTTATAATTTTTAACGAATATTTTTGACCACTCTGTATTTATTAATTGTGAAAATATTAATACAGTCTAATTAAGAAGTTCTCTCCCTACGACGAACCCAACTCCAACAAATATTAAAGGTTCTTGTTTGGATAAAATTGATGGTTATACATAACCATGGCTGGCAAACTTCATTATAGACAAAAAATTTAAAATAAATCAAAAACGGTTGAACTTAGGTATAAAACACTTTAAATAAATTATGTTTGGAATTTTACGCTGAATTTAAAAAATAAATAATATATAAGGGTTCCATTTAAAACAAGAAAGTTGACATTAACTTCTGGTATAACCGGGAGTGGTAAATGTATCAATATATTTTTGTTGTATGTCCCCCACTGACTTTATGATGATACCAAAATTTTCCAAAACCTACTTTTCGAGAAATTAATCGCAGCAGTTCCCGGTGGGACACCCTGTATACAGCAGTGTTAATGGTTCAATAAAATATAATTTACATAAATATTGCATTAAGAGTTGTGTATTACTCTTTAAACTCTATTTAGGAAATAAATTTAATTCCAAAATGATCCAAGTACCCTATGAAACTCTTAATTTAATAAACCTATTTGCAAAAAGATTCCCCTAAATTTTGTGTATTTTATCAAGAATTTTCATCTTAAACTTAAATCTTTATAAACACCCTTATCAAACAAACCTTTAGAGGGTTTTCTTATATTTTCAACGGTGGATTACTGCTAAACCTTTCTCAATATTCCCCCAATATAAAATCAGTGCGTCAGAAAACAGGGTTGTAGAGTGGGTAGTTTTACTAGATTTTTATATGAGACACCCTAAATTAAGTGTTTCTATGGTATATTTTTATTATACGTTCACATTTAATTTGATATAAATATTTAAATAGAATTAGCCATTTTGTAATTATTAAACTAATTTTAAATTGACGTACCCGTTTTTAACCTTTGTAATAAGTAGTGCAAACTATAATGATTTTTATATTCTTTACTAACTTCGAATAAAGGTGTTAAATTATATCTTAACCATCAGCATTTAGAGTCCGGTGATAGCTTAGCGTGTAAGGCGTTAAGTTGTTGAGCGCACAACGGACGTGAGGTGGGTTCGAATCCTGCTGAGGCCAAATACTTATTTATAAGTTGGTCGGAAATTTAGTGGTTAGCTCAACACCAGACGGACAAAGTGCAAAATGTATCGACGCTGAAGGCCACCAAAGGACCAGGGCGCCGAAACACACTTTGCCGTGTCCTGCGCAACCGTAGACATGCGGACCCCACTCAGTTGGTAGGTTCAGTAGTGCCCCCTGGGTGGGGACGAGGTCTTAAGTTGTCGCTCATAGGACCGTGGTTCGGAACCCACGTTAAGCTGTAGGTCCCGTCTGGCTGACATCACCCAGACGTAAAAAGACAGGGCGCACAATAAGCCGAGCGGCTTTTGTTTTGAGAATGACGTAAAGGAAACAGAGAGCTACAAAAAAACGTCAGATTACCATTTACGAACGTAGCTATTTCTTAATTTTAAAGAAAATAATTTAGGGATACTTAAAAATATATAATACGATACAACCCGAACGATTTCTACTAGCCGAAATATTAATAATATTAAAAAGTCTATAGCCGCTTTCCCCACCGATGAAAAGGTATACATTATATATATTTTTCTTTTTTTCATCTAAGCTTTGCAACCCAATAGGACTCTATGACGCTCAAGTAAATCCCCATTTAGCATCGTGGACTCCCCACAAAATGGCAATTTCCATATTTTTTCCTCGACTATAGAGAGTAAAGCTCACTATAAAAAAAATTAAAATGGCCGCCGCCACAAAATAACAAATTACATATTTTCCACAACTACTATAATATTAAATCGTTGGTTACTTCTGGTAAATTATAGTTCGGCAATAAATGAACTAAATGGAAAGAGCAGTATTAACTAACAACAAAGTACGTTTTATTGTACTAAAAGCTAAAAAATAATTTTGTAAGTCATAGCTTTCAGATCGAACCAGTTTTCTCATCAATCTAGGGTATTAATCAGACAAAAATAATGAAATCGTTAAGTACTTAAAATTTCTTACATAATATTTACTCTAGATTAGTACAATTAAACCGTTTAACATAAAAAAAAACTACATAATTTATTTTTATATATAAAATAAAGGAAAAACATTTAATTTAAAATATGAAAAATCCTTTTACAAACCCACTTATCACGAGAACGTGTAAAGTGAACTAACAAGGACATTTCGGCCATTATAAAACCAAACCGCGAATCGGCCCGGTAGGACGATAACGTTACCTCTGTGGAATTGTTTATCTGTGTACCGGATCCATACATAATGTGTTTATCTGGAATGAATGTTCCGTGTATACCGGGCCGGCCATGTTGCTGCAACACTTGACATGATTAATAGTCGCACTGTTGCTGCCATTAGCAGAAGTAGCAGGGAGAAATCAGGATTGCGGCACACAGTGCATGGCGGCCGACTGCCCGACACCTCTGCTTAGATCGCGGGTATCGCTAATGTACAACTTGCTAAATTTTAAATGTTTTTAAAATACACATTTTTGGGAATAAAAATATGTACATAATTGGACACATTTATTCAGAGTGTTTTAAAAGTTATGATCCGGATCCGGAATCAGCAGCCGGAAAAACCTTTTAGCCAGAAGTTATTTAAAAATAACGTCCTTGGTAGTACTACTGCCTTATCTAGAAGGTTCTGTTAAATCAAAGACAATTATAGTTTCACTATAGACACCCAGAACAATGCTAAATTTTTGGTCATCAGCTTGGACGCTTCGTGGAATTTATGAAGCGGGTATCCATCGAGTACACACGTAAACAGTACGTATAATTTGCCGCTTCATAAATTCAGCCAAGCCAGCGTCCAAACTGATGACCAAAAATTTAGTTCTGTTCTGGGAGTCTATAGTAAAACTACAATTGTCTTTCGTAAAATGCAAAAAACTTCATGTTTCAGTGCTTGGTGAACGTTGATAGAACAGGAAAAAAGATGTGTTAAATATCTTATGACCCGAGACCCACAGTACTCTGGTACTTAGGAATGAGCTTTCGGGAGCTGCCACAAAGATAAAAAACACTTATAGAATCAGTAAAGAGAAGTCAACTTACAAAAAAAGGTTTATATGATACAGGTTTTTTTAATAACATCCACATTTTTTTGTTTTGAAAAGGTTTTACCTAGCTTGACCTGTTTATTTATTTATTATTTATGATTTATTATTTATTTCGGTCAAATCTAGTAATTGGAATTTGGCTCCCTTTCTGACGACCGATCTGAATTTGGTACAGACCCTTAATCTTGAAGACAATACAATATAATACATTCTTCATTGACACACATACATTCTAATTGACGTGTTGTGTGTAATACATTTTAATGTAAAATTAATGACAAAGTCAAATTTCTTTAAAATATACAGGGTGTTTTAAAAAGCCTATTTGAGAAGAATTCTATTTTTGTATATTAACTTATACTGTCAGTGAAAAGAGTGTATCCAAATAAACATTTCTTATTTTAAATTTATTTTTGTATATTGTACAGGGACGATGTTATTTCGTGTATAAATAATACGTCCACCCTGTATACATATGTATATGTGTCTAATGACACATCGTTTTAAAGCTTTTGACGAGTAATTAAAAACCCTTGACTATAAAGTCAATACCTACCTACTATAAAATGGCGGTATTTTAAAAAGTATGTAAACACCTGATTTGGATAGCCATATTTCCAAAAATATTAAAGTTAGATATACTTAATTTGATATTTTCTTAAAGCCGCTTTAAAGATTTTGAAATGGTTATATTGGTGATAATATACGAGGTAGGACAAGATGTATATATTTTTTTAATGACTCACCCCGTATATTATATTTCCATTTAAAGCCAATCTATCCTAACATCTACTTAAACTAAATTTCTTTGCTAGCTCCCTCACACACATCATTAGCAGAATTTCATCAAATTCAATAAAACCCCAATTTCGCATCAAATCCCCAAATCGAAGGCAATAATAGTCATTCTTTATTTAATCGCTCGACTGCACGTTGTTTCTGAGCCCGTAAGGTGTGAGCACGTGACCAAATTCCCAACAACAAACATTCCCATCAGCACCTGGAGTAGTTAGTTCTCCATGTGGAGTCTTCTTGAAACAGGGCCGCATTAAAACCAATTTACTCGTATTATACTTTTGAGTTACTAAGAATAGAGGTATTTGGTCTGATTTCCTTTATTATTTTACCATTTGGAATAGCATTTTAATAATTGTAAGGTTAGATTTTAGAACATTTTTCGTATTTAAGAAAATAAAGTCATCAGCCTGCGTAAAGGTATTATTTAACTAAACATTTAAAATGGATATACCTAGAAGTGGTTAAGCGTACTTCATAATATTGTGAAAGAAATATGTTCCTTTATTTAGGCCTTGCTGGCCTCTCTTATAAATAAAAATTCCTTGTTATCATAGGTTGTACTGAAAAAATAAATTAAATCCCTTTGCGTGAAAAAGATGGGAAGTATTTAATTTTAAAATGTAATACTTTCCATTTATTACAAGCAATTATACAATAAAATAAGTATTTATAATCAAGGCCTAGCAGTCGTTTGTTGCTCTTGCATATTTTAATGTGTCATTAATAACATTTGAAATTGATCTGCAGGCAGCAAGCAGCTTTGAAAGTCTAGACTAGGGGTTCCCAAAACTTATTTGAGATGAGACGACCTTCGGCATTTCAAATTCTGTTACGACGCCCTTACGACCAACCAAAAGGTATATTTATATGAAGAACCCAAAAAAATTTTGATGCAGCCAAAAAAGGCCACGACGCGCCTGAAAGGACACTGCGACGGCCTAGGACGTTGCATAGTTTGGGAAGCTCTGGTCCAAACAAATAATGTGGGATATTTGAAGCCTTTTGAGTTGGACTATAGTACAGAGGTCCACTGACGAAAATCTACAAGAATCAATAAGCAATTATAATTAATAAACAAGTACAGGGACGAAACTAGCCTCGAGTTTTTTTTATTTTGGAGATTAAACGTCAGTTTATAGTGTATATTTGTCAAAAACATGAATATATTTTAAATGTTTAAGAATGTTGGATGGCTACTGGCCGTCTTGTGGGGGCTAAGCCTCCTAATTGCGCCCCTTAATAGGTACAAGTGAACTTTTTCCTGACGGCAAACAAAATTATATTGTAAGCCATTTAAACTAACATAGGTCTTAAAAATTTTCAGTTCTTCATATACAGGGTGTTAAACTGTTTATAAAACTTAAAAATATATTCATTCAATTATAGCTCGAGACGCCTCTGAAGTTATTAAATTAGTGCTATATTGGCATTTTAATTCCATAAATAATAAATATAACCAAATTACAACAAATTTTATAAAGGATATTCAAGATGTTTAGAAAAAAAACGTTTTTTACAGTTTAAACATCCACTGTCTTGAGAACGGAAAATTTGGAATTCATGTTTTTATGAACTATTTCTTTCTTATCTTGATGAGAGGATTTTATCATAGCAGTTTGGCACCACAGTTCAAGAACTTACTGTATATACATTACCCCGCACGTGTTTTAAAAATCAGGCTTAGAGAGTGGCTTAAAAACATATTATTATTCATTGCAGATAGGAACTAAAACACGAAATATAAAGGAAAATATTTACAAGCCACTGAAACATTATGTTTCAAAACTATCTATTTCAGATTCAATCCTATAACTTAGTCTCCCCATACACCTTCCAGATGAAATCCAATTGAGGCCCAAAGTTGTTGTTCCTGACGACGACGAAAGGTTGACGGAGTCCTGTAGGAACAGCAGCCACTTACCGAGCCGCACCGCATCACAACAATGAGTGTTTATGATGGCGCCTACTCGGCTATCGTCATGGCAACACCGGACGTGAAACACCTAGCTGATAATAGTGGAGAAGAGTTCTTTTGTAGGTAAAAAAATATTTTTTATTTCTTTTCGCTGGTTTGGCGGTTTTATCTAGCGAAAACCCTTATTTAGAAGAAAATAAAATCGTTGCAATAATTTAGAAGTTATCCTGGTCTAAAATATTAAAAGTCCGGTGGCGTCTTGAGCGGCACCTGAACGAATATTTCTGACAAAAAGTGGGCAGGTAGGTCACTGATTTTGCCCTAATGTTTCTTGTATGGTCCAGGGATATGCAATTTTTGCATGCGGATTTTATATCTTTTTTTCTGGAAACCTGGAAGCAATTATAATGTAACCTACAGTGAGCAGGTGGATGACTGATTTTTTGCAATTTTTATATTTTATTTAAATTAGGTAAAAAAAGTTAGTTTTTGAAGAAAAAAAGTTAACTTGATTGCATGTTGTTTGACAACACAAAAACATAACAACTTTTTTCGAATTTTTTTTTAGTAAATTGATTAACTTTAATATGCAAATCAACGAATTTTACTAAACTAAAAGTTTAATAATTTTCACTATTTTGCTTTGGCGGCTCACAGCTATGCAATTAAGTACCTATTGTTTTTTTGTGCTGAAAACTAAGCAAGATACAAAAAACATTAAAGCCAGTTGCGTACATTTCTTTTATTAGAAATATTCGTGCTGGTCCATATCGAGACGCCGCTGGACTTAATAAATTTAAGTTATTAAAGTTACTGCTAAATAAGTCCCTTAATGATGTTAATAAAAATGCCAAATTTCATTAACATCAGATAAGAGATAATATACAGGGTGTTTTCTAATTGCGATAAAAAAATTAAGACGTATTTTTGATCCAATTTTATAAAAAAGAAGATAATATTAACAAAGCTCCTCAAATTTTTCGTTTTTAAGATACAGAGTGTTAAAGTTTTGAAAAACTTTCAAAAACACTATTTTAAGTAAAATTTGTTAAACTAGATATAAACGTAACTTATATAAGGATTTGTTATTGTTGTTACATAATGGCTAATAGGAAATTATAAAACTTCATTTTTAAAAGAAAAAATTCCCTAATATTTCTTTTATTATGGTACAGGAATATGCATTTTGGCGGTTTTTTTTTTGAAAATTAAGCAAGCTACGTAAAAATAATAAAATACACAAAAGCTCTATTTTTAAATGTTTTATCAAAAAATAAAAATATTGCAAAAAAGTCAGTGGCGTACATTTTCTTTTTAATATTATTAGCTAAGATGCGTCTCACTATTTTAATAAATACTACTGCAAATTTATTTACTATTGGAGAAGGAATATTTATGATATTATTTACAAAAGGATTTTTTTAGGTCTAACACCCTGTGTATTAGAAACAAAGCATTTCCGGACCCATACTAATATAAACATTTTTTTATAAAATTAAATTTTCTTACCGCAATTATGAAACACTTTGTATACCATATTATTGTCAAAGAAATATTAATAAGATGTTTATAAAATTATTGCAAGAGCACCAATTTACTTTGGTTGATCAACCACTAATTTTTTTATAAAAATTTTGGGTAATTATTTAGTATACGTTTTTCTGCTATTTTAACGATTTTTTAAAATATTTTAATGTACATGTTATCTATTTGCTGTCCTTAATAATAATATGAAGGCGCAGTTATAAATTATTTTTTATTTTTTATATAATAATTTTTTTTTGGCATTGTCCACTTTTATTATGGACAATTGGCAACGTTGTATAAATGTTTAATAATAAAAGAGGGATTAATAAGGGTGGTCAGGTTAGTTCTGGTTAGTCAACGTTTTTTTTTATCCTTTAATTACACCAGAGACTAATACACACTTTATGAATCCAGTTTGTGTGAATTCTTTCTTTTATTAACTCATAAATAGAATCAGACCCTTCCGATGTTGCCAAATGCTTTCCTTAGCATTAGCATGGTATAACTGACGTTTATTAGTCGTTATTTTTCTTACTTTTAGGTTATGTTTACATTTTCATATAAAAAAATATATATCTTTATTCTCAAAAATATGTAAAAAAATGTATTATTTACTCAATTTTACATGTGATGTTCAGTTTCATTAAGTCGTTTTACCAATTTTACTCCACCAGGACCCCTTTTCACTCCCCGGTCCCGTAAGTTTATTACGTTTTATTTAGAAGAGTGTCTAAAATATGTAAGTGTCAATAATTTTTAAAAACTCGTAAAATACCAGGAAACCGTATACCAAACTGTTACCAAATTTTGGTTCAAATTTATGTTTTTTAAATCGTACTACTTAAGTTAACACTGGTACTAAAATTAAATCCTGAATTAGTTTAGCTAAAATGTAAGAATATTTATGTTAATATTTCGCCAAACCCCTACACTAAAAACAACCTTTGCAATGACACAAACTAGACGCACCGGCTCTCGGCTTTCGTCCCTTTTAATCAAAGTTTTCCACAAGTTTCGGAAGATATTATTGGACCCTTGCCGGCCCTTAAGACTATTTTCTTTTATATAGGACAGTCCTGAAGCAAAACAAAATATCTCCAAGATATTGTCTCTAGATAGGTGTAGTCCTATAATCTGGTTAAATTTATTGTTAGATGCTTAAGTATGATGATGAAACAAAAAGAAAAATAAAATTATCATACTGCGTTTAAAATTTAATTGGTAGCTCTGATACAAGGGTTAATACTCGGCCTAATATGTTGCTGTTCGTATGAAAAACCTTGGAAGGGGAATTATTTATTTAATTTCTACAAATTTATAATTACGTATGATTTCTTTAGTAATTCTAATATCTAAAAATACCAAAAAGCAATATACATGAAAAACAAAACAACTTAACCTCCACAAACCAAATCAAATTTACTTTTTTTTAAGTGTCTCTTAAAGTAATATGTTTTTATCTTTTTGTTACCTTTAACTTCGGTTTTCGTAGTCAGATACTATTTCAATATTTTTTATAAACCCAGTACCTATACCGCCTATTGTAAATTCGGGTGCCACCATTAGGATTTCGAGAACCATAAGACATACAGGGTAAGTTAAATTGAGGTAAGGTTGTGCATTTTTATTATAAC
>JACEGR010012672.1:0-10953 GCA_014170235.1 Listronotus bonariensis | reverse complement strand
TTTTATTCGCATATTTATAGCTTCGTAGTTACGAAAATTTGCAATAAACTCGCGAACGGATTCGATTTTAATATCTTACTGTTAAATATCTCTAAATTAAACCCTCTGATATATTTTGGTAGTCAACAAATGTTGCGCATTGAAGTTATGAACAAGTATATATTCCACTGGATTCACCTACTAATTTTAGTCGCTAGTTTTAGCTGCGTGGTTACGAAAATTTGCTATAAACTCGCGAACGGATTCGGTTTTAATATCTTACTGTTAAATATCTCTAAATTAAACCCTCTGATATATTTTGATAGTCAACAAATTTTGCGCATTGAAGTAATGAACAAGTATATATTCCACTGGTTCACCTCTTAATTTTAGTCGCTAGTTTTAGCTTCGTGGTTACGAAAATTTGCAATAAACTTGCGTTTATATCTCGGAAAAATTAATAATTTTTTCAAAAGGCAGTGCTAAGTAGGTACCCCCTATTTTGTTTGTATGTATCTCAGAAATAAATGCATAAATAAAGTTTCTTTTAACGGCACAGAATAGCACAAACAGCACAAAAAAAATAATTTCCTCAAAAAGGCAGTGCTAAGTATGGGGACATTAACTTATACACTACTGTTATCTAAGGGGGCTACCATGTAACAATTTATACTTGTCAAATACAAGCATTGTAACAATATTTTTGACTGCAAATTTTATATAAATTTTCCCTTATTTTTCAGACTGTTAAACACTTGTCTGGTACCTTATCAGTTACCTGCTGCCGAAAGGATGAAAAAGCTGTATCATTTGCTTGGAACAGTTGATGAACATGCCACTAAGGCTTTTATGGAATTGCAAAAAAATCAACTTTGTGTTAGAAAATTGGTAAGGGTAGAATATGTAAATATTTTTATTTTCCCAGTGTCTCTCTCTCTTTTCTTTTTTTTTTTTTGTTCATAAATAAAGTATCTATTTTTTTGTATGCGTTTTTTTAGGTTCTTGAGTGGTTAGATCTTCATAGGAAAATGGCAACCCATCCAGTCCAGGAAATTACAAAAGAAATTGCCAATAAAATTCAGGCTTTATCTCGGTGTCTACCGGAACCTGTAAAGGCCCATGAATTTTTGACAAAGTTTAGTAATCACTTAAAGTAAGTTGACATACTTCAAAACATTAACCCTAACTTGATGTTTATTTATTTTTTCTTTTTCCCAAAATCATAAATTTAAGTAAAAATAGTAAAAAAGACATAAATTTAAAAAGGGTTACTTAGATTTAGATTAAAAATAAGGGGCCGGCTACGACACGACGCGGCGAGCGGAGAGTGTGAGAGCACTATGCTAACATAAAGATCCGCCGACTCTGATCTTTATGTTAGCATAAACTTTCTAAAAGGCATAACACTCTCATACTTGCCACTCTCTGCTAGAGATGAGAGTTTTTTTATTATTTTAACATCCCACAAAGGCATATGCCCAAATACCAGAGTACCGTGGGTGTCGGGTTATTAGATGTTTAACCCATCGTTCGCCCTGTTTCGTCAACGTTGTCCAGGCACTGAAACATGCAGTTATGCATTTTACGGCACCTTTTAGACAACGCGGTAGTGCCACCACGGTCGTTATTTTTAAACTACTACCTAAATATGTCTCCCCGCAGGGAATCAGAACCGGCGATCTCTGGCTTCGAAGATAAAAGCTCTGTCCACTGCGCCACGGGGGAGTAAGAATAAATTACCTTATTTAGAAGAAAATAGGAATTATTTTTTTTTATTTATTTTAATTTTTAAATAAAAAAAAGGTTAAAAATCAGTCACAAAACTAATAAATTCATTTTTTTACTAGAGTCCTAAAAACTACTACTACTACTACTAAAAGTTATTTATTGGTACACCAAATGGTCTTCGACAGAAGTCCTTCAGCCGTGTTAAATTTACAATTTTTGTTTTACGGTTAAAACTACTTGTTTAAAATATAAAGATAATATAGTATCATCTAGCGGATGAGCTGTTGATGCTTGCTCTGTAAAACCAAATTGATGATTAGGTATTTTGTCACTTGTTTTACTTTGTAGTCTATTTCTGAATTAGTTTTTCATATATTTTGCCTATGACTGGTAAGAGTGTTATTGGGTGGTAACTTTTGGATTTTTATGGTCACTTTTGGGTTTTGGGATATTAATTATTATGCCTGTTTTCCATAAATCCGGGAAAATGTTTTCTTTAAGACAATATTCTAATATTCTTATTATATGCTTGTGTATATTAACGTCAAATTGTTTTACCATGCTCCCATGGTATACTATCTGAGCCAGGGGCGTTATTCTTTTGTGCACAATTTTGTAGTATTCGTTTGGATCAAATTGTATATCAGGAGGGGTCTTTTTTTTTGTTTATAAAAAATCTTTCATGCCACCTTTCTACGTTCTCATAATAAATGTTATCAAAGCTTGGATGTTTTTTTCCTGGAAGTGTTTATTGTAGTATTCCTAAAATTTTTTGGCCTTTTCTTGATCTGTTGAAAATATTGTTCCAATATCTTCAGGGTTATTGGAAGAGATGCCTTGTATCTGGACAGTTTTTTAACCTTGTAGTAAAATTTTCTTCCTTGCTCCTTATTTATCTCTTGACATGTTTTTTCCAAGAGTTGTGCTTATATTCGGAAATAAGATCTTTTTAATTCTTGGGTCTGGACTGGAATAGTATTGTCTTAACATTTTTCTTTTTTCTTTTATTAGCCTAACAATAAATTTTAGTAATGGATAGTTAAAATAATGTTTTATTAGTGGTGTATTAAGTTCTATTATCTCGGAGATTTTTTCATTAAAATTTTGTATGTATTCTGGAGATATTATTGGTCCATGCTAAATTGATTAAGTTGCATATTTATTTTGTCTATGTCAGATTTAGCATAATTTAGTTTTTTAGGTTGTTCTTTTTCATTATTTTGGTTAGGGTTAAATTTAATTTTAAGGCCTTGGTGATCAAATCCCAAATCTGGAACTACTTCAATTTGATTAATAATAATAATAAGCTTTATTGTCATGAAAAATATTTAGACATCTTTGTAGACAAAGCAAAACAATAAATATATATACGTATAAAACAATTCTCAAGATTTTTTTGAAAATACCACAGTATCAGGGGTGCCATCTTCATTGTTGGACATAAGAAATGTTGGAGGCGTATTTGCTTTAATAAAATTAGCACTGAGCATAAAGTCTTTAAGTTTAGTTTTTCTTTGTTACAATTCCAATTAACAATTATTATAGAATATTTATAAATAGAAGCTTTTATGAAAATGGTTTCTTCAGTCTTAGACGTGAGATGAATGTAAATTAAAAATATGTGTTTTTCGTCTCTAAACGGAATAGTAAAATAAATTTATTTATTAAGCAGATGCAGATATTTAATAATGGTGGATTTTATTTTTTTCCAATGAGCTTCGGAGTAATCTGCACCATATACCTATAAACTATTTTATTAAGTGTCACGCAAAAAAAAGTCACAAATGTAAATCTAGAGAATGTGGTGGCCATAGTACTAGCGCATCACATTATTTGTATATACATCAGTTGGGCTATTCCTCATGTAAATATTGCTTAACAGCCACTACATAAGAATCTCAATTTATTTTATTTTTTAGGCGAGATCCAGACTTGATGGAAAAATTCGAAACGGTAGCTCGGCCGTCGGTTAGCTGCAAGGAATGTTCGGAAGCGACTGCGGCTGTGTTAAAAAAACTCGGATCACCTGTTATGACCAATCTGTACTACAATATGGTCAAAATGTTGTTGGAGCGTATTAGTTCCGTTATGATTGATCATGAGGCGCTCGGAATTCTAATTAGGTAAGATAATTGTAATTCTCTTATTTTTTTCTTATTCACAAATGTACACTACAGAATACAAATTTCAAATGGCACAAAATAAAAAAACAATAACCAAAGTTTAAGGAAACCAATATGACATACATTTAAACTGTTGAATAGTTCATGCCGATAGTTACCTAAAAAGAATAGAACCGGTTCGATCTTGGTCTGAGGGTATAAGGAATTGAACTTGATCACCCCTATTGGATCTTTTAAATCAGCAGAACTCCCACAACAAAGAAAAAAACAAAATTAATATAATTTTTTTGGTGGCAAGTATGCACCCAACGTCTGCATCATTCTCAGAATAAAATTAGGTTAAACATATAAATTGAAAAATTTAACATACTACTGCAGGTATTTGGGTAAGATATTGACTTTATATTCTAGGGTTATAAAGAATTCAGGAGCTTTAAAATGATGTATCTCTTGATCTGCTTCTTATTTAAGAATTTTGGAGCAGTAGCCCTGGGGGTTAAAGGGGCGCCGCCGTCCAATTTTTGTAAAAACGTTTCCCTAATAAATATCTTGACGTATTCGGCGAATTTCTCAAATCTGTCTCTTTTCGCAGATAAGTACTCTTTATGTATGTATAGATGGGTCCACATTTAATTCATTCTGAAAGTAATACCGCAAAGTACACAAAAAATGATAAAGTAAATAAACCCTTTTGTGAACAATGATTTATTGCAGCAAAAAATATTCAACCCGACGAGTTTCTAGTTCCACGCCACGTGCCATTGGTTTTATGGCAAGACAGAGGCGTGTTTTAGCAGTGTTTTTTTATTTATCTAAAAAATATGAAATCAGGCTCTGTCAGCGCTATGTGCCTTTAAAAGGTTTGTTTACTTTATCATTTTTTGTGTACTTGGCGGTATTGCTTTCAGAATGAATTAAATGTGGACCCATCTATATGTATACTAATTGAATAGATACCCGCCCGATAAATCGCAGCAAGTTAGAGTCCAAGTAGTGCTGTTCTGAGTGTTTATAGTGAAAACTACAACTGTCTTTGGTTTAGCTAATGGTCTACAAGTTTCGCCTATATAAAATTTAATACATTCACAAGGGATATTATAAATAACATCCTTTGTATTTTCATTTGTATTGTTTGGTTTTGTTTTTGTTAACAAAAAAATAGAAGCACACAAATCCGTATACAGTTTTTTAAAAGAAACCTGTTTCTCTAAAACCCTGAAGTTTTATGATTTGTTTATTGTTTTAAAGGTATGTAGAAGACTGTCTTCGAGGAGGAAACTCAATAGAAGAAATAGGTCTGCATCCTGCCACTGCAGGAGACAGGGGCTTGAAACTTCTGGTTATGTTAAGTGTGGTGTTTCCCTCACATTTTCACCACTCTGATATACTGGAAGATTTAATGGATTTGTTGAGGCTCGATGATCCGAATGTCGCTCCGTTAGTGTTGAGCGTGTTTACTTTCTTAGGAAAATACAAATGTCTATGTAAGTTATGTTCTTGTTAAGGCTTGTTTTACACTAGAGATATTAGCTTTTGTTTTAGTTTAAGTAAATCACATAGAAAACCAATATTATCCATAGTGTGTTCCATTTTTAAAAAGATAATTTAGCATGTATTAAAATATATTTTTAGTTTTAAATAGAGACTGTCCACGGTTAACAAGAGCACAATTGGACCAAAAATTTTATTTTTTAAAGAAAGTCAATCTTCATAAAAATTTCTGCTTGTAAAAAATAGGACTTCAAAATCAGTTTCATGATTCTTTTGATACCCCCGTAGAATAATTAAAGTCATTCAAAATGCTATTTGGGATAAATTTTATAAATTATATTTTGCTTTAAAATGAAATATAAAGGTAGTTTACTTTTGGAGAAAACTCATGTTTTTTAAGTTTTTGCAAACCCTATATACAAAATCAACACTTTCTCTTTTTGAATTCTATTTTTTTACAACCAAAAATTTTTAAATGACTTTTTCGGAAAATTAAATTTTTGGTCCATTTGTCCCTTGTTAACCCCATCCGTGGACAGTCTGTATACAGGGTATTTAATTTAAAAAAAGCATAAGGTTATGTCTGATAACTTTTTACCTGACCCCATATACTTATTCTGAAAACGGCAGTTTTTAAAGCGTCATTATAAGGAAACGTTTGTAAAAAATCATTTTCGTGTTTTTTTTTTATCAAGAAAATATAAAAATGCCATTTTAAGTTTGACCAGAAAAGAGCACATAACATGTAAGTTACTTTTTTAATATCAAGTACGGAGATACCCGTTAAAAGTGTCGAAATTGTGATACCCTCTGCAGGGTTTTCATTCATATTTTGCCACCCATTTTTACTATAACCAAGAAGGATAGAAAAAACATCGTGTTTTATACTCTTTCATCTATTATCTTTTAATTTATGCTTAGAAAGATAAAGAGGTAAAAACTTTTTTTTTAAATGGGACACCATGTATATGATGTCACCATTTAAAAGGTATTTTAAAAGCGTTACAAAAATACCGCATTTGATATATCTATCTTTAAGAATTTTTGAAATATGAGCAGTTAAATCCGAAAAATAGTTGATATAATTTCCATTATACCTACCTACGCCACTAAGCTGGGACTGTTGATGCATTGGAAATTATATCTAGATTTAAATGGCTAAATTTTCGCCACCATTAAAGATAGATATATTAAATGTAATATTTTTATAAAGTTTTTAAAAGGATCTTTTAATGGAAATATAATAAACGTCATCCCGTCTCATTTAAAAAAGTTAACTTCTTCATTTTTCTGGAGTTTTTGATGTTCATTTGTTTCTTTTTATGCTGGACGTTTTTTTCTATCCTTTTTGGTTATAGTTAAAAGTGCGTGGCAAAATTTATTTAAAAACCCTGTAGATACATGTTTCTAGATCAAATATTCCCTTTAGTAAACTTTTTTATAAGTTAGTTGGTATTGAATAACAATATACTAATAAATAAACATTTTTAGACGAGCAATTTCCGAACTTGATGAATACCCTAGCGCCGTTATGCAAAGAACTAGCCTGCCAGGGAACCCCGAAACAAGCCAAAGGAGCCATCCACTGCATTCACAAAAACATGCCTCCGTTGCACGACGAGCTCTTCGCCCAGATTCTCGAGTCGGTAAAGGAGAACTTGGCGATTGACTCGCCCCACTATAGGACAGCAATTGTCGCTTTAGGACATATCGCGTTTACGTTCCCCGAAAAATACAAAGTGCCAATCAAGAATATTGTTTCTAGAAAGGTAAGTTTATTATTATTTATTATTATTATCTAAAAGATCCAACACGACATGTCCCATGGCTCCGACCCCATAGGGCGTCGTGCGGAAGGCCATCCATATCGAAGAGCACTCCTCGCGTCCGCTTGGCCAGTGATCTCGGACAAATTCATTTACCTCAGTAGACGAAGGGATCCAAGGACAACAGATTTCTGCATTCTGTTATTTATTATTATTATTATTATTATAGAGTTCAGACAGTAGGCGGTAGAACCGATGAACTGTCACTGTTCACGCGCCAATAAATTATGTTAAAATCGCACGATACAATCACGATTCACAAATTACATTGTTACAGTCACTATTTACATATTACTTAAGTGATTGTCTAGTCTATTCTTAAAGACGTTCACAGAGGGGGCAGAGACAATTTCTTCAGGGAGTCCGTTCCATCGTTGTACGATTAGGTTCACGAGAAAGTTCTTTCTGCATAGCCTGTGACTAAGCTCAGTGGTGAGCCTTAGAGAATGCCCCCGTAGGTGGGGGTTGGTATTACGGAGGAAGAAGTTGATGTTGCAAGTGTAGTGCTCATGCATTATTTTGTATGTTTCTATCAAACATCCCCTGTTCCTGCGCTCTTCCAATGTTGTGCGCTTAAGGGATTTTAATCTCTCTTCATATGATAACTGTCTCAATGTGAATGGTATCTTAGTTGCCCTTCTCTGGACCCGCTCCAGAAGATCCACATCCTTCACAAAATAGGGACACCACACCCCAACTGCATGCTTCAGTATTGGTCATATATATGTTTTATAGACACACAAAAATACTTCAGGGGACATATCTCTAAAATAGTGACGGGTGAGATAGACCATTCTGTTTGCCCTCTTTACTACAGTGTTTATGATTCTCCCACTTCAAGTCATGAGATACACACACTCCCACATTATATTATATTACAGGCAATGGCGTATTTACCGGAATCAGGACCCGGGCCGAAAATGTAAGCTCCTTATTATTTTTTACAGCCAAAAAAAAGTTCCTTAAGTAAAAGACGGCTGGGCGAAATTATAAGTGGGGTCCCTTTAATTTTTGACAACCAAAAAAAAGTCTTCTCATAAAAGAGAGCCGTTTAAGAGGGGTACGTTCTTTTCTAGGGACCCTTCTTACAGGGGGCCCCATTACACGGATAAGGTATTGGAAACTTATAGCAAAATCACATTAACCAAAGACAATTATAGTTTCACTATAGACACCCAGAACAATGCTAAATTTTTGGTCATCAGCTTGGACGCTGGCTTCGTGGAATTTATGAAGCGGGTATCCATCGACTACACACGTAAACAGTACGTATAATTTGCCGCTTCATAAATTCAGCCTAGCCAGCGTCCAAACTGATGCCCAAAAATTTAGCATTGTTCTGGGAGTCTATAGTGAAACTACAATTGTCTTTGCTTAAACAAAATAAATATTGTATTTAAAATCAAATGAAATAATACTTTACCAGCTAATATTATACAAGGCGTATTTTTCCTTTCCTAATATGTAAGGGTGCGTCCAGAATTACGAAGAGATTATAAAAGATGCTACAACGAAAACATTATCTTGAATTCACGGAATGTCACGAAAGCTACATGGAATCTATTAAATAGGGCCCGGGGAAAAGGTAAAAATGATAAGGACATTGTCTTATTACATAACAACAATTTGGTTAAGGATCCTGTGGGCATCGCTAACTTGTTTGCTAGTCAGTTCGAACTGTCCAGTTTTTCCAATATTGAGTTTGACAATTTAAAACTAGAGTCTGTCTCTTCTACATTTTTCTCAGGCCAACTACTTCTGAGGAAGTTAAAAAGGTTATTGACCAACTAGCACCGAAATACTCGTCAGGTTATGATGAGGTGCCATCAGTATTGATTAGGGAAGTGGGGGACATAATATGCTCTCCACTGGCTGATTTAATTAATGACTGCTTTGAGGAAGGTTTCTTTCCAGATGAGCTTAAACTGGCTAGAGTTGTGCCAATTTTTAAAAAGGTGACCCGCAGATACCTGCTAATTACAGAAATGTGTCAATACTTCCAATATTTTCAAAGGTAATTGAAAAAATAATTTATGTTAGGTTACTAGATTATCTGATGACATATTCACTTTTCTTTGTTGGACACCATGGTTTTGTGCCTAAAAGATCCACTATCACAGCTATATTTCAATCCTTACATTATATTCTCGAACAAGTGGACCAGAAAAAATCAGTTGCTGGAATTTACTTCGATCTTAGCAAGGCCTTTGACTTGATTGACCATGAAATTTTATTATTCAAGCTGGAAAAGCTTGGCATCAGAGGTACTCCTAACAATCTCTTTAGATCTTATCTGACTAATAGAAGATTTGCTGTTACAGTGCGTTCCAGCTCATACGGCTCGGCCACCTCACAAATCAAGAATATTTCTATGGGCGTTCCTCAGGGATCTATACTAGGACCAATTCTCTTTGTCATATTTTCTAATGATTTAAATCAATTTATAAACTTACAATCTCTATATCAGTTTGCCGATGATACCTCTTGTATTATAGCCGATTCAAGTACCCTTTGCCTTTCGCGTAAGACTATGGAAGTAGCCCAGAACATGGCGAGTTGGTGTTCTGTTAATAATCTATTATTGAATATTGATAAGACTGTTTTGGTAAGATTTAAGAGTAATGGTCTTGAATCCCTGTACACTACTCTAAATGGGTCAAGTATTAAACAAGTAGATTGTGTAAAGTTTTGGGAGTATTTTTGGATGCAAATTTACAGTGGAATGAACAGATTAACCACATTGTATCAAAGATATGTTCAGCAATCTATGTTATTAGATATCTCCGAGACCAAGTAACTATAAAAACTATGAGAGTTTTTACTTTGCATGTATTCAGTCTGTCATTTCATATAGTATAATTTTTTGGTATAGATCGTCTATTGTAAATTCTTCTAGAGTATTTGTATGTCAGAAAAGAGCGGTACGAACAATGCTGAGAATGGGTTACAATGAGTCTTGTCGGGGCAAATTCAGGGAGCTGAACATACTCACGGTTCCGTCACTGTTTATTTTTAATTGCGCCGCATTTGTCAAGAACAATCCTCAGTTTTTAGGACCAATGCTGAAATAAGTAATCATATGCGAACAAGGAGAGGGGACGACCTTGTCACTCCATCTCACAGTACGGCGTTGTTTGGTAAAGGTGTGATGATGAGCTGCATAAAAATTTTTAACGCCCTTCCAGCGGATATCAGGGGCATAAGAAGTATTAACACTTTTAAAATGCGACTTAAGCAATATTTACTGATGAAAGAATACTACTCATTAGAGGAATTCTTATAATATTCTTACTTTTCAGGTGCTTCTGGTCCCTCTGGTATGGCTACTTAAATTTGCACATTCTTTGTTGTTGCTCTTTTTTTATGTTGATTCGTTTGACAAAGTTTCTGTTTGTAAATCTAAGTATTCCTGTGACTATGTTTATATATATGTGTTGTTCTTATAAATATTTTTAAGTCCCATCTTTTTGGATCTGGATTTGTTTTTTATTTTTATTAATAATGATCAGTTTATGTACATAAGTTTTATAATCTTTTGTTGTTTGTTATTTATTTCTTTAGTATTTAGGATTAGTTTTTGTTTTAGAAATTTAAGGACTTACATTTATATTAGTATTTTTATTATTATTTTTATATTTTTTTTTCTATGTAACTAATGACGTTGTCTATGTCCTTTTGGAATATTTATGACAATAAAATCATTTCATTTCAAAAAAAAAAAAGTAAATCCTTCTTTATTGCTATATTATGATCAATAACTTTTACTTATAAGCAAAAGCATTTGCTTCTTTTTATTCATATGGCCC
>JACEGR010012671.1:0-10954 GCA_014170235.1 Listronotus bonariensis | reverse complement strand
CAAAACAGCGACATAAGTTCATGTCCGCCGCTGCTTATTTTGTTTGTACAGGGTGTCCCATTTTGCTGTCCTTATGGGAAACTAGGAAACCATAAGAGATATTAAGAATCTGATACCCCATCCTCGAGTTTTTTTGAAGAAAACATTTATGGTAAAACAGATCATCGCTATCGCGAAGCGTTTCAGAGATACAGGGTGATTCTCGATTTTTCACTTTTGAAAAGGTCCTGTAGCTTTGTTGTTATTACAGATAAGAGAAAACTAATTGCACATTATAAAGACACTTTTTCCGTAGAATCCGGTGGCGTAGCCAAAAATTTTTTGAGCTGTCATTTTTGACATATGACCCAAACATGTTTCTTTTTATTAGGGACACCCTATAAATGATTAGGTAATTAAATTGCTTGTTTTTTTCTGATTAAAATATTATATCATAGTAGGTGGTTTAATAAATTTATTACGTCAAATATTGGAAAAATTATGATTTTAAAGACGCATTGCGGCTTCTATCTGTTTTTTAGATTGTTTTATATTTTTCTTTAAAAACAATACTGCCATCCCTCAACTCAGGAGACATTTCCGTAGAAAAAAAAACAAAAAATTAATTAATTAATTTTTTTTAATTTTTTTTATATTTTTTTTTCTACGGAAATGTCTCTTGAGCTAAAGGATGACATATTCCTTTTAAAACAAAATATAAAACAATTTAAAAACAGATAGAAGCCGCAATGCGTCTTTAAAATCATAGTTTTTCAAATATTTGACGTAAAAAATTTATTAAACCACCTACTATGATATATTATTTTAATCAGAAAAAAACAAGCAATTTAATTACCTAATCATTTATAGGGTGTCCCTAATAAAAAAAAACATGTTTGGGTCATATGTCAAAAATGACAGCTCAAAAAATTCTTGGCTACGCCACTGGATTCTACGGAAAAAAGTGTCTTTATAATGTGCAATTAGTTTTCTCGTATCTGTAATAACAACAAAGCTACAGGACCTTTTCAAAAAGTGAAAAATCGAGAATCACCCTGTATCTCTGAAACGCTTCACGATAGCGATGATCTGTTTTTACCATAAATGTTTTCTCCAAAAAGAGCTCGAGGATGGGGTATCGGATTTTTAATATCTCTTATGGTTTCCAAGTTTCCCATAAGGGACAACCAAAATGGGACACCCTGTACAGTTTAACGATTTTTGTTATTAAATGATGTTTAATGCTCAAATAATGTAATAATACTATTTAAAAATTTAAAATACTAATTTTGGAATATATTTTTTCTTATTATACTTGTTATATTTTTATATTCCTGGAAATAATAAAAAAACGAGCTCACTACAGGTCAGAGTAATAAACAAAATAGTCATAGTAATGTTTAAAAAATATTGCCTTAACAAATAAATATTCGTAAAAAATATATAGCAACCTAAAATTGTGATAGTTAAACTAAGAAGTTATTTGATTTAAAAATTAAAAAATATACACAATACAATCTTATGCTGACGATACTCAATTAATATACACTTTTGATCCAAATGATTACAATGAAATTGAGGCAAATGTCAATTCGGATTTGCAAAGAATTTTGAATTATAGCAGTAAACATAATCTTAAATTAAACTCGAAAAAACCCAGGTCTTACTTTTTGCACCTGTAGGATGCACTGAATTTTTGAAGAATTATCTTAACTTTTATATTGATGGTCAACGTCTCTGCTTTTCCGAAACTGCCAGGAACCTAGGAGTAAACTACGATGTCAAACTTAGATTTAGTCAGCATATTTTAAACTTAAGTAAAAAGTCGTATATGGCTTTTAAAGATGCTGTACGCAAATAAACATATCCTTAATTTTAAAGTTAGAAAAAACTCTGTGAAGCATACATAATGTCAACAATTTCTTACTGTATTACAGTATATTACCCTTGTTTAACGCAACAAGACAAACAGCGTCTTCAAAAATTCAAAACAATTGATGTCTAAAAAATATGACCATGTTTCGGAAAAAATCAAAGAACTGAGATGGTTAAAAATAGGTTTCTTATTTCAGTATCTTTTACTGGCATTTACCTATAAGTTATTGCTGACATCTGTCCCAATTTATTTACGATCTAGGCTAATTTTTAGAAATGAGGCTCATCATGTTAGCGTTAGAGTAAATTCTCTTACCATTCCACAGCATACTACGGCTCTTTTTCAGCGATGTTTTACATACAATGCCGTCAGATTATATAATGAATTTACAATGTATTTTGGTTGTAACACATTGGCCACTTTTCGTAGTAAAGTTAAAAATGTACTATTGGATAAGCAAAATGTTTAGAATTATTTAGAAAGTGGAAAGAACATAATTTAGATATGTAGGTTGTAACTATAGGTAATATTGATGTAATTTATGAACTTTATGTAAAAAAATTTAAAGATAAAGGGTTAAGCTGAGTAGCTGGTAGTCATCAGCTAGACTTCGCCCTTAGGAATTGTTAAATGTAATTTTTCAATTCTTAATAAAGACCATTATTATTATTATTATTATATTTTTAGGTTTTGCAATTCCACTTAAATTAAATTCCAACAATCTTTTTAAAAGTCATGCCAACTAACCTTACTTTTAGATGTTAATTCAATATTTAATAATTTTTTTCGAACCGCCGCTAATGAACTCATTAGCGGCGGTAAGATCTAGCTAGATCTTATGATTGATTTATATAGATTTGTGGATAAAAGGGGTGGCAAAAAAGGTATTTAGAATTTCAAGATTTTTTTCATATTTGGCAAAAACTCGTCATTTATCTTTCTTTCCCCTGACTCTTCATTAGACTGGTATTTTTTTAATTTATCCAAAATTTAATAAGTGGGACAAAAAAAATATGATTTAGGTTTGAGCCCATGAAATGAATATTAAAAGGTCGATTTTTCGATTCGATTTTTTATTTGTATTTTTATTTTTGCGTTAATAAAGCCCAACTATCGAGGTAAAAATCATCTGCATATTTATTTTTAGGAATTAAATTTACTCCAAAACATCTCTTCAAGTATTTTCACCAGACGAGTCGCTTCCGCATAATCATTAACATTGATATATATTTTTTGATTTACCTTTTCTATTTGGGAATTTTTTTAACTAACGAAAAAATAAATAACTAGGAAGAAGCAACATAGATTCGTAAAGGAAAATTATTGCTATACAAAAAGGTACCCTAACGTTTTAACACAAATTTACTCCTTCGACGTTGAAGTTGAATAAAAAGTAATTTCAACGTCGAATAACTTTTAAAATATTAATTTTATGTAAAAACGTTAAAAAGACCTTTTTTCTTAGAGCATTAAATGTCCTTTAAGAACCTATGCTGTTCCTTCTTATACATACTTTTAGTTTTTGTTAGTTACAAAATTCAAAAATAAAAAAGGTAAATCTAAAAAATTAAATATAATTTTCAATTTAATTTCCTAAAAATAAATGTGCAGCTGAAATTATTAACCTTGGATAGTTAGGCATCTTAGACCAAAGACAATTATTGTAGTTTCACCATAGACTCCCAGAACAATGCTAAATTTTTGGTCATCAGTTTGGACGCTCGCTTGGCTGAATTTATAAAGCGGCACTGTTTACGTGTGTACTCGATGGATACTCGCTTCATAAATTCCACAAAGCTAGCATCCAAGCTGATGACCAAAAATTTAGCATTGTTCTGGGTGTCTATAATGAAACTACAATTGTCTTTGCTTAGACGCAAAAATTAAAGTATGAACGTGCAAATCAAACATCTAAATTAAGGATGATACACCTCTTAACAAGAAGATTAAGGGCTCAAACCTCCACAATGTTTTCTTTGTCACATTGAACAATATTTTCGATAAATTTTTCAAAAAACAATTCTCAGCACCCCTAGGTCGCTCAGATCATGGCTTAGTTACTATATCTTACCCTGCACATCCCGAGGTAAATGAATACATGCCACCACGCACCGTATGGCACTACAACTCAGCCGACTGGGATGGCCTAAGGGACTTCTTTGCCACTTACCCCTGGAATTCCATCTGCTTTTCTTCTCGTGATCCTTCTCAAATTTGCAATCAACTAACTGAATCAATTCAATTAAGCATTAAAACCTATATTCCACACACCATCAAGAACCCCAAACAATCCAATAACAAACCCTGGCTTTCCAAATCTTGTGATAAAGCGAGAATTTTAAAAGTTCAGGCTCACAAGAAGTTTTAACAGGATCCTAGTCCAGAAAACCGACAGGCCAGCATTGAAGCAAGAAACTACTACAATCAAACAATTTCTGAAGCCAAATACTCCTTCGACAATCGTATTAAAAACAAAGTTCTTTCTTGCTCAAATGGCAGCAAATCTTTTTGGTTCTTTGCGAAAAACATAAGTAGGAATTTTTGTACCAGTTCTTTCCACCACTAACTTTGAAAGATGAAATTATTTATACCGCTAAAAGAAAGGCAGAACTATTTGCCAAACAATTTGCTGCCAATTCAACGCTTGACCCTCCCGTAAATCATCCAATTCCAGCGGTTATCTCAGTTCCTCATAAAATGCCCGATATTATTTTTAAAGTAAAACACACTAAGCGTATCCTTTCTTCCCTTAACACAAAGAAATCGTCTGGGCCGGATGGCATACCGCACCGATTCTAAACCCATCACTAAACCTAACTTGGAAAACAAACTCAGAGCGATGCAGATATCTCTTTCGCAGGATCTTAATTTATTATTGACTTGGGGCGCCAAAAATCTCGTCCATTTTAATGCATCCAAAACACAATCATGTTCCTTTGTCGCGAAAAGAGTCATCAAATACTCATCCTCTACTTATGAGCGGCCAAATTTTACAGAGCAAAGACTTCAATCTTGTGGGCGTCACATTTGAAAGTAACCTTAACTGGCATAAACACATTGTATCTATAGCCACGGCAGCTTCAAAAGATTTCTCTTTCGAGCCAAAAAGTATTTTTCCGCTTCTAATTTATACACTTTGTATATGTCCCCAATCCGACCTCCCTTGGAATATCGTTCCCATATCTGGGGCATGGCGTCCCCCACAACCCTAAGCATTCTTGATTCTATTCAAAGAAGAGCTATTCGTCTCATTAATGATCCTTCACTTACAGAAAGGCTTCCCTCTCTTGCCCATCGTCGGGCTGTGGGGATTTATCACTTTTTTATAGGTACTTCCATGGCTTCTGCTCTGAAGAATTGTCCAGTATAGTTCCTCCACTCACGGTTCCCAAGAGAGAAACTCGTGGTTCCGCGCGTAGGCCATCCCTATACGGTCCAACTGGACAGGCCCCGAACTTCTCACTTTGTTCGTTCTTTTATCTCTAGAGTTCAAACCACTAAATATAGGTGAAATATGTAAATTGTTGTTGATGATTATAACTGATTACAGTACAAAATACGAGACAAAACAAATTACCGTTAACACTAACAAATTGTAAATTATTCCAATTTCAGAAAATTAAGTGAGTCATCGCATCAGTTTGTCAGCACGTTCCATCATTAAACTATTTATTTATTGTCACCATTTTGATGCTTGTGCCCTGAATTTACAGCGTATATTAAAATTGAACGAATTATCTGTTTCCGTTGAATAGACTCGGTTTTCGACCAATGAACTTCCTTGCTGGTTTGTAGAAAAGATTTAAGCGACTCAGTTTAAAGCCAGCCTTACACGGACAATATAATTGTGCCAATATCGATAACTATCAATAGGGTAGGGCGGGGCTAGTTGAGCAATTTTTCACTTCATCAGTTATAGCTCCTCAAAATAAGTCTTAGGGGCTTATAATGCGCACTGATTGATTAGCAATTTATCCCTTAGCAATAGTGTCCATAGTAATTTCTTTCTAATAAGTCGAAGCTTAGGAGCTACATCTATTTTATTGTAGACAGTCAAGAATGCCCAACGTACCCCATAGGTGAGGTAAGTTGAGCAATGGTATGGGGCTAGTGGAGCACTTAGAAAGTATAGTCAAATCATGGCTTGAATGTTAGATACGTTTACAAAAAAATACATTTTGACAATTTGCTTTTATATTTATAATCTTATAGAGTCAAAACAACAAATATCATTAATAAAACAGCAACGGACCTAGCTTAGTTTTACTATTGGATTTAATATCTAGCAAGAAATTACTTACAAATTTTTTAAAAAATTTTAGTTTGTAAATTTTATTTAAATTTTTTAAATTATAACTTTGTTCTATATTTTTATTTAAAAGTGTTTTTGTTAGAAAATTTTATTTAAAAATTTTAAATTGCCAATAACTCATCTTTGTTTTTAAAACTTTTTAGAAGTTTTATTTTGCTTCTCTTGTAATGCCTTCTGTATTTGTTAAAATTGCAGCTTTTCTCTATCTTCTGTTTGATTTGGCTACTTTTCTTGGGCATGGTTAAACTATTTCCAGAGAAAATTTATAAGTTAGATAGGTCAGCTCTGTTTTCTTTGTTGCTTGTACAAAGTTCGGGGTGCAGCTTCATTTAAACCTTGAGGAGACTCTAGTAGTCTTACTGTTATAAGTCCGTATACTAAAAATAAAAAAAACATTTTATACTAATACCGTGGGGTTAGTTGGGCAACTGTAGCTCAACTAACCCCAACTTGAAATTTTAAAGGAAAAGTGAATTTATTAAAAACCGGTTAAAATTATATCCCAAATCTTTACACATAATAAAACTGCAATAAATTTACTTAAGATTACCACTTACTTGATTGAGAACGGAATACATTTAACTATTACAGATAAAATTTTCCGGCTTGCAATTATTTAACTTTTTAATCACAAAATAAACAATGCGCACGGATACTTTTCTCGATCGCTGCGTCACCACTAGTGGTCGCACAATGAGTTCCCCTCGCGCAACCCCTTCTTTACGCTATTTGATGCTTTCGCGTGCGGTCAATAGTTTTTGAGATATTTTGCTTGCTCAACTTGCCTCCATGCTCAACTAGCCCCGCCCTACCTACATATACATTACCTTACATATACATATGTATTTTACTTGTAAGGAGTACACTGGAACAATATTAGTTATAGCAATAATATTGAAGATAATCATTAAAAAGTTAATGACTCAAAATAATAGTAACTAAAAATTTAAAAATATCTAATGATTCAAAAAATTAAAAGAAAGTCGGGTAATAACATGTGAGCTAAAGTACTAACTGTTAACAACTAAACAAACACATGCTTTGATACTTGAGTACCAAATGTTATTATCCAACTTCATGCTTTTGATTTTTTTCTAATCATTATTTTTAAATTTTTAGCTACTTTATTTATTTTGAATTCGGTTTAGTTTTCTTATGTTTATCTTTCTTTTTAGTTTAAAAATAAAATTTCACCCAACCATACACTAAATAAATAATAGTTTAAAAAACTAAAAACACGCTTTTATATGCAACCGAACTAAAATTAGAAAATAATTTTTCATTACAAAGAGTTTGTATTACAGTAATAAAAGGTCAAACAATGAATTATAATTATATACCTCAAAATAGAATTATAATAAAATTTAAGATAATAACAGAATAATTCACTTCAGAGTAAAAAGCGTGGGGTGCATTTTACTATTTTTTTATAACTTTTCCCTCATAGATATTTAGAAATGAAATAATTATAACATTTAATATATTAAGCACCCCACGCTTTTATTCTGAAGTGAATTATTCTGTTATTATCTTAAATTTTATTATAATTCTATTTTGAGGTATATAATTATGATTCATTGTTTGACCTTTTATTACTGTAATACAAACTCTTTGTAATGAAAATTATTTTCTAATTTTTAGTTCGGTTGCATATAAAAGCGTGTTTTTTAGTTTTTAAACTATTATTTATTTTTCATTTTTTAGTTCGATATATCAATTAGTTTTCTGCGGACATGTGATATTGAAATGTTTCACGAACTATTTCGTAATCTAATCATTTCATTTAAAGCTTCACTGTTGCATGGGGTTTCAGAACGCAACTACTCCGAACAAGTTTCTGTCAGCCTTATGCTGAGAGTACGTCCGAAACTGCACGCATGCGCAGATCGCGCACTAGCTCTTTCTCTGTTACTCTCCTACAGAAAATCTATAAAGGAATTTATTTATTCTGGCGATCCTAATCAGGATAACGGGATACTGTTTGCAGATTATTGCATTGTCATGGGTCTTGATATGTGTGCAAAGTTTCAAAGAAATCGAATCGCTGGAAGTTGGTGAAAATTAAGCTTAAAGATTCCGTTACATACATACATACATACATACAACCTTAAGCTAATAAAAGCGTGTTAAAAACACTACTACATAGTACCTTTTTCTCTCAAGTAAACTGTTCGCACAAAGCGAAAATGCTGCTCTAATATCTATAAATTGGGTATAAACGAAAACACCCGACAACAAAATAAACTTTAAAAAGATAACAACTCTTGACAAATTAGAAAATTTTGACGTCAAATGCAGTCTTAGATATTTGAATGGTTTCAGGAATCCAAAATGGTTTAATATACAGGGCTCTCATTTAAAATTTCAAAATTAAAGCCATTTTTTCTTAAACTGGAAGTAGCCAAAAGTAAGAAATATACGAAACCCCCTTCCATTCATTTACCTATACCAAGTCTCATTTTTTGGATGCCTATTATTCTGGGTGTTATGCCTTGTCTCAAGATTCTTGAAACCCGGTATAACATAATGTTGTAACAAAATTACTCATTTGTCGCAATGTTAAGACAGGCGTAGATAGTGAGGGGTAAAGGTAAGTAATATCATATCTCCTTCCCCCAGAATATAAAAATATTTAGGGTTCTTGAGTAATATGTGGAATATGCTAGTGTGGATTGGCTGGCATAAAAGAGCATAGTTTCTTTTGATTGTTGAAGACCTTTTTACTCTTCATATACACCGGACATCTTTTGCGAGTATTTAGATAAAAGAAAGTAAGCACATATTGTTTTAAGGTTCTAAACATTAATATCTTCTTTTCTTTCTTTCTTTCTTTCCTTCGTATCACACTGCTGGAATAAGTCTCTTGAGTTTCTAGGTGAGTCCCAGATCGTTCCTCTTGATATATCCAAAGCCTTTTGACCAGGTCTGGCATGCCGCACTTCTTAATAAACTTCCCTCCTATGGTCTCTCAACTAAACTCTGTACTTGGCTCTCTAGTTATCTATCTGATCGTCGTATATCAGCTATTGTGGACGGCCATTCTTCAAGCTTTCACCAAGTAAATGCTGGAGTCCCTCAGGGCTCAGTTCTGGCACCAACATTGTTTCCTTCTTCACATCAACGACCTTCTCTCGTCCACAGCTAATTCCATTCATAGTTTGCCGACGATAGTACCCCTTCACTCCAGTTTTCAGGTTCCCTAAACCCATCACTAAACCTGACTTGGAAAACAAACGCAGAGCGATGCAGATATCTCTTTCGCAGGATCTTAATTTAATATTGGATTGGGGCGCCAAAAATCTCGTCCATTTTAATGCATCCAAAACACAATCATGTTCCTTAGTCGCGAAAAGAGTCATCAAATACTCATCCTCTACTTAATGAGCGGCCAGAGTTTTACAGAGCAAAGACACCTTCAATCTTGTGGGCGTCACATTTGAAAGTAACCTTAACTGGCATAAACACATTGTATCTATAGCCACGGCTAGCCTCAAAAAGCTTGGATTTCTCTTTCGAGCCAAAAAGTATTTCTCCCCTTCTAATTTATACACTTTGTATGTGTCCCAAATCCGACCTCCCTTGGAATATTGTCTCTCATATCTGGGGCATGGCGTCCCCCACAACCCTAAACATTCTTGATTCTATTCAAAGAAGAGCTATTCGTCTCATTAATGATCCTTCACTTACAGAAAGGCTTCCCTCTCTTGCCCATCGTCGGGCTGTGGGGGATTTATCGCTTTTTTATAGGTACTTCCATGGCTTCTGCTCTGAAGAATTGTCCAGTATAGTTCCTCCACTCACGGTTCCCAACAGAGAAACTCGTGGTTCCGCGCGTATGCATCTCTATACGGTCCAACTGGACAGGCCCCGAACTTCCCACTTTGTTCGTTCTTTTATCCCTAGAGTTTCTAGATTGTGAAACCTGCTGCCCGCGGAGGTCTTTCCTTCCCCCCAAATCTTCAAGTATTTAAGTCCCGTGTCAACAAACTCCCTCTACCTCGCTTAAGACACCCACGGTACGTTAGTATTTAGGCTTTTAGCCTTCGTGGTTTGTCCAAAGATAAAAAAATATAATTACATACAGAATCAGCTAAATAAAAAGTCGTCTTCATAGAGCAATGTAGCAGAGAAGAAGAGAGGTGTATGCGCTTGCAGATGCCGGCATGTGAGCATTTCGGATGGGATGCCTAATCGTACTCCTTTGTTGTCGCTTTACTGGCCGATATCATTTTTGATTCCGTTAGTCAGAAAATATATATAGCTATAAAAATTTAAGACTCCATTAATAATTCTTCAAGTTTTCTTTAACCAACAGCGGGACCTTTGAAGAAACTCCTTCAGGATCCTGCTGCTGCCTCAAAGGATAAATCATTGACTCGTCGTTAACTTCCAACGTGGTATGGTCTCTTAACGCGATAGAAAGAGAAAGAAATAATTGGTAGCATTAAGGCTGTTTACACCTGTGTACAATTTATACAGCGTGATTCAAAAAATCGATCATAATCAGCCTCGTGGTTTGTCCAAAGATAAAAAGTCAAACTTAAGGCGGTTTCCATACATGATAAATTCTTGGTTAAGTTTTTTGTCAGAATGTTATTGGTCTTCGAGTTTTATTGTTTTTTTAAATTGTTTGCTTGAGCAAAACCAAAACTGATGTAACAAAATCTTATTGGGGCATTGACTAATTCGATTAATTTCCTGTCATTTTAGGAAAAGTTTATAATAATTGTGTGTGACTTTAGTTTGTGTGTCATAATTTTTTTAGGTTTGATAGCTATATTGTTTTT